>VBVR01000409.1:36168-52069 GCA_011638315.1 Tetramorium parvispinum | reverse complement strand
AATCTATACTATGTAATTGTAAAGTATTATTTTCTTTCTTTTATCTATATTGAAGAAATTTGAGTAAAATTATTTTGATTAAGAACTTTTTTATTTTTTAAATAAAAAAGTTCTTAATCAAAATTAATCGATATTATTATAAATCAATTTAATTATATGATATACTATTCTAGCTTTAGCTTTTTTAAGTCCATTAATGTTAATGGCACATAGTTTCGCTAAGAAAATAAAAATATGCATAAATTCACATAATAAAAGATTAGACACAAAGATCCATCCTGACCGATTTGTTTTCATTCTATTTATTTATTTCAACGTTCATAATAAATTATATGTATTTTTAAGTTAAATTATCTCTCGATTTATTTTAAATAACTTCGCATTCAATCTTTCGCTATATCTTAATCATAAGGACCGATTCACGGTATTAAGGATTCAGTTCCTTTACTCAAAATAGAACCAATGTACACACCGCTTATGAAAAGACATCATAGTATCTTTACGAGATGTTGACCCATATTCAGAGGCTTTGCAAAGTGTGTTTGGCTCGCAATATTGTATATGTACATATATTTCCGTGCGCATACTGCGAGACAAAAGATAAGCTATTTCTTGTCTTTAACTTTACTCTCCTTCTCTCTTTCTGTCTATCTTTTGATCTTGCTCGGTCTCATCTACTACTACCATTATTATAAAAAATCCTAGGAAATAACAGTATACAGAGTATACACCTATTTTAATTTAATTTCAAAAATTTTATTTTTTATTGTAAAAAAAAAATTCAGGCAATTGTATATAATTATATAATTTTTTTTTCATAATATGATTTCTCTAATTATTCTGTATGTAAGTCTATATAAAATTGTCGAGAAATCAATAGATTACAAGATATTTTATATTTTATTCTGGCATCTTACATTTTACATGAAAAAAGTATAATAGCAATAGTAAAATGTGCGAGGATTATTTCAGTCCCTAGTGTCACCTAGATCTATAAAGGTCCTTTGCGACTTCTCGCTAAAAATTGTATGCGAAATAGGAGCCGGGATTTAAACTTGACCTCTTCCATTACTAATCACTTATATTAGCACGGAGCCACACGTCATCTCGACATAAAGTATAAAATAGTTAGTAATTCTTCTTTATGTTTCACAACTGTATCTCAATATTTTTATACACAGCATAATGAACTGAAGTATCAACTGGAGTAAAAAAACACATAATTGTTTTTCTAAAAAAGATACATATTTGCATATTGCAAATTGCATAATTTTTTGAAAAACAACAAAATAAATATCAAATGAAATTATTTATTTCAATGATATTGTTACATATTTATTTTCTTTTAAATTAAAAATAATTATATTAAAAAATATCATTGTAAAACACGGCAATAAATAATTAATTTAGTTTGACAAATTCATAAACTCTACGAGCTCTGTATGTGCGAATATGTGAGTATTTTTTAGAACAAAACAAATCAATAAATAATAAGAGATGATTTTAAGATTAAGTGTCAAAATTTTAATCCATTTAATAAAATCAAGAGGCGTGATTGTTTTATGTAGTCTATATTTTTCGCAAAATCCTAAAGAATAACGCAATCCTAAATAATTATGCAAAATTTAGTCCAAAAAGTTTCAAAGTGTATACGGGACAGATTATTATAAAAAAATGTTTTCATGGATTGTTAATAAAAATACGATTAATTTTCGTTTAATTGAAAATATAAAATTGAAATTAAATTATCACGTGTAATACCGAATGTATAAATCTTGCAAAATTGCGTTATATAAGATTAAAAAATATTATTAAAAATATTATAAAAAATGTTATTAAAAAATAATATTTTGGTTTACTTAAAAGATAAATTTTATACATTAAATATTTTTCTTTTCTTTTATTTCAAATAAATTTCAACGTATAACTCTCACTCTCTGGGTTTTGTTGTATTCGTTTATTTGTTAATAACATTTTAAATTAGTTTTTCGCTCGACAACCCATTGAAAGCTTAATGGAGGTATTATTATTATATAATGAAGGTAATATTATTATTATTAAATTCTAACAAACATACTGCATTTTGATTCGAAAAGCATTTCAAATAGCTTGGTTTCATTTGACTCATTCAGGTCGTATAATTTTATTTTTCTTTTAAATTAAAAAAAAACATGAAAGTAGTAATAATAATAAATTTATCATTTTTTTTAATTAATTCGTAAAAGTTTCTCGAATGAACATTAAGTCTGTAAGAGTTCGTTTTAATTAAAATAACTAATAATCAATTTAATTTATTAACCAACTTAATTATAACCATTAAAAATTTTATTAAAACCATTTTCCTTGAGAAAAACAGACTATATTACTGTTCGTTTAAATCGAAGAGTTCCGATAAAGATAAGATAACCGTAATGACATAAAATGAATAGCATTGAGTTGCAATGCGCATACATAAGATATAATGAGAACTACTTTATTTTCAACTCTTGTAATTCAACTCATAAAGAAATTTTTGTAATGTTGCAATATAGTTCTTTCATTTAACTTAACTGCCGTGACAAGGATATTAAGTCAGGAAAGAGTGGGAGGTGCATTTAAAACGTGGAACTATCATGTTACGCTGCAAATCATTTTGCAATGTAACGAACCCGCGTATGCATCGGTAATGGCATCGTGTCAGTAATTAGGCTCTCATGTTCGTTAACGTGCAATCCGATTAATTCATCCGGTTTGCAAGTCCCCGCGACAAAAATCGTTGGTCGACCGGTCCCTTTCGTAACAGCTGGTGTACTCGTCGAGGCATCTTCCCTTCTGTTGCGAGCGTTTTGCGCGCGTCACGTTTCCGGTCATGCGAATTTCTCGCACCTGTCTGAGTAAGCGCGGGCGTGCTAGTGAGCTCTGAGAATTAATGATACGCGGAAATTACGCATCAGTTGCGTACTGATCTCGCTAGAGTCTGTCATAATTGTACGCATACAGGCAGGAAGTCATCTTTATCTGCGAGTCTATGAAATTTTCAAGAAGTCTCAGAGAATGATATCTTCTTTTACCCTCTAATTGACGATGTTTAATAAAACGTATTTTTTCTCAATAATATATAAATATTGCCGTTAAAATTTTGCAAGTCTGAATCAATATTATTTTTAAAAGATACAAATTGATTTTTATATATTGGGCTACTTTAAAATCTCACGCGTCGATTTGTATTATGCGATGAGTAAAGGGTTAAAATTTATGACACAGCGTTTTCTAAATTTTATTTTTTTACATTAAATGTCTTGCTAAATAAAGTGACACATTAAGATGTCGTACAATTAGGATATTCTAGAATACTAGGAATACTAAATGAATAACAAGAACATCTGTTTTCTATTTGCACCTGCGAGCAAAATCCTTGGGCAGTTGCTTGTTGTACGAGTGGCAATCAATTGCTTCACGCCTTTTTGTCGCTCAGTTTTGCCAGCACGCAAACAGAATTAGAGCACGCCACAGAAAACGATATATATTAGTCCTATCGTAGAAATATAGCCGTAACGGTTCGCTTTATTGCTCGGCTGATTGCCCTTAGTAGTTGAATGAACTATAAATGCTTCAAAGTCTGACACCGTGAAAAACAGTTCATATATTTACTATAAAGATAATCGCGCATGTAATTATAAATAATAAATGTCATTAGAGTCATTATTATCTTTGAACTATTAAGTCGTTGTGTTATTAATCTATATACGTATATACATATTTTGTACTTTATATTATATATTTTATATTATTATATATTACAATATATAAATCTCTTTTTGAGTCATAGAAAAAGTAAAATCTCAATGTCGTATAGGGATAATGATCAAAATGACCATTGATAAATAAGTAATAATAGTTAAATTTTTTATGAAAATGACGAAACTTTTACTAAAATGGAATTATTTTATACAAGATTATAATACGCGCGCGCGAGAATTGTAATCTTGCATAAAATGAGATAAATACTTTTTTCTTCTGCCGAAATTAATCTAATTAATCAATAAATAAAAATTTAACAACAATCATAAAAATAAAATATTATTCTTCTGCTAAAATTAATCTAATTAATGAATTAATTAAAATTTTACAAGTATAAAGGGAAAAAAGACTGACGTTTAATTCACAGTTTAATTAATTCCATGTTATTTGCGTAAAATACACTCCAGTCTTAGAAATCTACTAAATTTATAGAACAAAACATTTTTAATAATTAAATACTGCACATATTGTTTTATTATACAAAAGCTTTTATCCATCTTTATTTATTACTTATTATAAGTTGTCAAAGGGAACAATAAAAATTGAGATATAATGTTAATTAAATTATAAAGTTAAAATAATATAGATAGTTAAAATAGTATAGATATAAAGTTAAAAAAATATAATTAAAATGTAAACCGACATGAGTATAATTATGTTAAAAAATTCTGCTGATAAAGAATTAAGCATTATGTAGTAAATAAACTAAATCTAATATTAATTTCTCTATAATCTTTGTATATTTTATATTTCAGGTTTATGTGAAGTGGAATCAGGACAATCAAATATCATCCTTGATATTGAAGAAAGTAGAGAAAATGGTAAGTGAGATGTGTGAATTATTTAATTTTTGTATCATATATTAAATACCTTTATAAATTAAATCTTACATATATTCTTCTTTGAAAGCATTAATTTTTAGAGAAATAATTAAATTTAATAGCTTACAACTCAAAACCAAAGTCATTGTGTCACATATGTATACGTCTCCGATCTCACTATTTTCTACGTTTTTCTATTATTATTTTATCATTAGTTTTACATAACTATTCAGTAATTCTTTTTATGTCAGCCTATACCACAATGCAATGAGGCATATACGTATCTTTTTATCGTAGGAAAAATGTTGTACTGATTTCTATGCATCTATAATATTGTTCTTCTATTCGAATCATTATATTTTTCCACATTGCGAACTCTGTCTCATTTGCCACAAGTTCATTCAATTACAGATTTGGACCATATCGCATTGGTTATGTAAATGTGGTCTCGAAGGTTTCGCGTTTACATTCGCAAATAGATCGTTCTTTGAGTCAGCGGATTCGATTTTGAGATCGTGTACCAAATGTCGAACTTCTGTCGGCATCTCATTACGCGGAAATTACGTTTAGCAGATTGAGCTTACCGATAACTATCAAGCGTCAATTCTCAGTATTCTCGAAGAAATCATCTTGTACGTTCCGAAGATCGGAACAACTATCTCGCTCGCTTTCTCTGACTTCCGTCGTATGCATAATGCACAATGATTTTGTCGGCGGGTTTTATTTTGACAGAGAAATGGCTTTGTTATTGCATCCTGTGAACGAATGAATAATAAATTTACTCCATCACGCATAAAGCATTAACAATAAGTCTTAAAGTGATTGTCATTCTGCAAAAAGAAGACTAAAGAAAATAAAGAGAAATTGAATTTAATCTTCATTCGTCACTCGGATTTATTATATTCATATTAGTTAATTTAAACTACTCCTTAAAAGTAGTTATGTTACTTTTGACCTATTTATATGTATATAAATAAAAATAAGAAAACTCTCTAAATCCATTAAAATTAAGATTTGCGAAAAATGAATTTAATTTAATGAGAAAATCTCTGAGACTCGAAGTTGTATAAAAAGCGACGCTATGTTAAATTCATTTCAAGAGACGATGTGTCTGACAGTATAGTAATAGAAAGCTTAATTAGTTTTCGGTTAAAGAAAAGTAATTACAACGACAAAGAATGATGAAAATTAAAGAAAAGGAATATTTGAGAAGTCGAACAGTCAATACGTTGTAATTAAATTGTATTAGCTTTCATTAACGAGATATTGCTCGAGATCAACATCAGCCCACCGAGATAGTATTCATTACGGAGACTGAAGACGAGTTGATCCTCGCTCGAGAGAGGAAATAGTACAAATAAAATGATTTCCTCGAAATGGTCATGCATATATTATTATTATAAGACTGGCTTATTCATAATTTCTTTTACATTTTTCACACATGATAAAATACGTTTTACGTAATTATAATTAAAAATTTTTTTAATTTCGCTCTCTTCGGTAATTTTATTTAATTAATAATTTAGAAATTATAATTTTCCCTTATTATAAAGTGTATTGTATAGATTATTCATCTGATCTCAAACAAATGATCAAGAATATATTGCCGTGCTGAGTTTGGTATATTTCCAGTTTATTGAAAATTCCATTTACGCTGTCCTAGATATAAGATAAATTGATGTGCACAACGGTAATCGCTTTCGCTGGCTATCCTTTTCAGCGATCGATCAGAAAACCGTGCCGGAAGAGCTTCCGGTGTCCGGCGATCCCTATAACGAGACTATGCTGGAGCTTATCTTCCCTGGAAGAAAGATTCCTCTTTTCAAGCTGAACGGCAAGAAATTGCAGCTTCTCCAGCCGCTGGACAGAGACGACGAAAATCTCTCGCATGTGGTTTTTCAGGTAAAATCTCTTAATCTTGCAACTTACAAAAACTTGATTTATTTAATTTGTAAAAGGTTTCGCTGTAATAGACTAACCGTTGCGATTTCGTAAGATGTAAAAGTGGAGCAAACATTGAAAAATTGTTACGCACATTATTGTAACGGTAGCGCTACATTCTCTATGCATGCTATCTTTTTAGATTTCAATCTTCGAAGATTGAGATCACTCGTAGTCGAGATTTTATACGTGTGCGCTTTCTTACACTTATATTTATGCACAGTAATTTATAAGCGTGTCATTATGACGTTAATCCTGACATTAATCTACTCTCTTGCGAGCGAGATTACTTTTGAATTTGCATCTAAGAAATTGAAAAACATTACATTGTGCGAACGCCGAGGAAAATCTCGTTCAAATAATGGTTTACAGTATGCGCACGTTTTCTTTCCTACGCGTCCGAGAAAGTTTACGAGCGATGCGTCGACGTAACGTGAACTGTGAAAAATCATTTAACTGCTTTCTATCGATAAAGTTATCTGAGGACCATTCCGAAACAAATTGCCACTGAAAGTCACTGGCGACGAGAATCTCAATAATAAATAATGCAGTGAGAAACTTGTCACGCGCCCGGAAACTCCAGCGCCCGATTTGCGTTCCCCGATTGTTATCCTTTGTGACAACTCAAGAGCCTTCGTTTCTGATCGGAATTTTCACTGTCCTCAATATCGATTAGAGAGAAGTATCAAATGAACCGAATACTCCCATTATTATGACTTTCAAACGAATGTTTGAAACATAATGTATAATAAAAGATAATGACAAAGATGAAATATATAAACAGAATATATAGACATAGGCCCGTATTCAGAACGTGCTTCTAAAGATGTTAGCGCGTTTTTATGTCATTCTATCTTTACCATTCAGTAAACGTAAAACAAAGTTAGAAAGACATAAAATCGCGCTAACATTTTTAGAAACGCGTTCTGAATACGGGCCATAATATATAGACAGAAGTAAGAGAAAAATGTATCATCATCTCCTTTTAGCTCAATTATAAATATTAGAAGATAAACGAATAATAGCTTTCACTAGTCGAAGTGTCAATATTTCTTGAGTTATAGTCTTCACAGCTGCAATGAAAAAAATTCTATTGTTCGGTTCCTTTCAAGTGAATTTTTCTTTCTTATATTGACCATTAAACGTCTAAACGTCTAATTCACCTCGCAAGTATCTTGCGCTTTTAAGATGATGCCGTTGCTTTTTCTGCGCAAAAAACTTGTGCTGCTTCTCGGAAGAGGATCTCTTGTCCGCCAGTAAAATGTTTTATTATTTTCTTCGCTGTCAACGAGCTGCAAACTCACTGCGAAAGCGGAAGCTGACAGCTTGTCGAGAACACTTGAAGGAAGTTACAAAATCCACAATGATTTTCTGCATCAGTTGTTAAACCGCATAGTTAATACGTAACACAGTTTTAGTTTTATAAAATTTGAATAAAAGGTATGACTGACTTCATTCTTTAGAGAAACTAACTTAATTTTTACGAAATATTTTCTCTTATAAATATAATATTAATACATCGTATATGTATATACAAAAATATATATTTGCTTTTTTTCTTCGGTATAGAGTATTAAGAAAGTAAATGAACGTTAAGAAAGTGAAAGAAATTAACTTTCGTAAAGAAAGTTAATTTCTTTTTAAAATAGATGTGTCTCTTCTATTGAATAAATATTCTTTTAAATATCTTTCCAAATATTTATTAGTTTATGTATTCCTTATATAAATTAAACGAAATTAATTTGCTCGTTGATTATTGCGCTCGTGATTCGAAGACGCCGTTCTCTCCGCCGACTCGTTCGCCATCCGCGAAACTGTGCATACACATTGTGCCTTATGACACTATCGTGCATGGAATGTGAAAGGTCTAGAGTACCGCATCGAACACTTCAAGAGCCCATACTGATCAAACAAATGGATAAGATTTAATGAGTCTGAGTAATGCAGATAGATGCAGAGATAAGTTTGATCAAAGCAGAAATGCAGAGCGCATTTCGATTAATTTATAGAAGCCTATATGCGAATAGTAATTAAATTGATCGAAATTGACTAACCTGTGAGCGAGAACTAATTAATTATTATTTCACGCGATTGAAGGATGCCAATCATTTCAGAAATTTTTTTTTACACTACCGTTTTTTATTAAGTATAGATATTTAATAAAGATTACTTAATTTCTAATTTATTTAAAAGTTTAATGTAATTATATAATCATCATCTTATCGCTATAATATTTTTTGTTTATTAATCTTTGTTTATTAGTCTTTAAATCCTTTTAAATCCTTTAATATCCTTTATTTAAACCCTTTTTATCAAATTTTCCTTTAATGACATTTAAGTGACACTTAGCGTTATAAGAACTATAAGGACGTAGGACATCAAATTTTTATGTTTACGTTCCAATATTCATTCGTTTTACAGTTAAGCTGCACGGTGAAGTTGACCAACAAAAAGCGGACAATTCCGGTGATCGTGAGAGTCTCCGACATCAACGATAACGCGCCGAAATTCATTAACACGCCGTATGAGACCACTGTGCCGGAGGTAAGGACTTAAACAAACCTTCTTCACGTGAAGGAAGCTGACTTTCATTTTCATCTCAATGGAATTTATCTATGCAATCACAAAATACCGTTCGATCATCTACCGAGTTGCGTAATTAACTTCAATCGACAGTTCTTCTATCGACACAACGCTCCTCACGCTTGTAATAATACGGACGATGCCGCGAGATTAGGATGACTGGGAAATACATTTTATATTAAAGTAATAATAGAACACCAAGCGTGAAAATGCGGGCATAACGCGGTAATTCACGGTATGCGCCATGCCGGGGTAAATTTATACCTTATAATGAGTCGCGCTACGTTATGCGGTATGCACGCGCAGCGGGAAATTTATACTTATAATAGGATGCGTGTTGTATAATTATGCGTCTAAATATGATGGACGGATAAGAGACTGCGGTTAACGCTGTGCGAAAGTTCGATAATTATATTCCGGCGGGATGGAGCGTTAATTGAGTAGAACTCTGTAAGAAATAAAGACGAACATTGGAATACTATGGAACTGCGTCGAAAAAAAAAAACAGCGTCCACGATGAGAAGTTAGAATTGCGCTGTCGACAATCGTTTTCTCCACATGCTATCATGAATGCGGTCGTCGATTCCTCGAGTCGGCGCGTTGCGCGTCGCGACTTTCGTCGAGCCGGAGACGTTTTCCACGTGTGACGGAATTTTTACAGAAATTAAAAGTGTGTCGAATGCTAGTCATCGACGCTCTATTATCCCGCACCATCGTCGAGTCAGCGTGCGTCTTCGAAGAAAGTAGATTCGTCACGTCGCTAAGTGGACGAGAACTATTCGTAGCGCGGCGGGAGTATCGTCGATGGTCGATCGGAGCCATGAATGCCTCGGCAATCTTTTTCCTCTTTTCCATTCGCGATCCGTTATGACTCGCGCATTGGTAAATTCATAATGCTACATTGTCAAATTCAAAATGTTAAATTGTATTTAATTTGAGTGATTTTTAACAATTCCTCAGATTTCGCCATTGCTCCTCAATATATCGTTAATTTAACTAATGTTTATTTCTACCAATGTAGATTAACTTTAATCTCGGTTTAACTTATCTTGTATTTTTTTCCAATTCTTAGAATTAGAGAAAAATAGAAAGTAACTTAAATCAAGATTAAAGTTACTCTACATCGGTAGAAAGAGGCATAAAACAAATGGAGTTAAACAACATGTTAACTGTTGTGTTTTATATTAAACATGTCTTGTGTTAAAATAATAATTTCAACACACATTAATTAAAAATAACAAAATTATTTACTTTTACTTACCTTCAAGAATTTCGTTTCAATTTGATCTGTTTAATATTTAACAGTGTGGACATTTCGCACGGCATATTGAATAAATAAAAAGGATAATGCAAGAGGAATGAATGATGCTGAGTTTTCCAAAAATTAAATTAATTTTCGCATAATTTTTTGATTCTCCATTCCGATTCTTCTTTTCGTTTAGTTATATAAAATGAAAACTATTAAAATTCAAATTCCGCAAAGATAATCTTGACCGGCTCCAGATTATCATCTAATTAACGGAGCTTTTGCATTAGTTCTTACCGTGGAAACTGGCGAAACACATATTTGTGTTCGCGGCGAGAGCGCAACCTTTGCTCCACCTGCCGTGCACAATAGCGGAATCGCGGGAGTTCCTCGCGGGAGATCGAGATCGAGATCGACTCGCGCTTGCGCTAATTAATTTGCAGTGAGAGCGGGGCAACCGGTACTGTCGCGAGAACACGCGAGAACAAGCGGTGATAATCGCTCTCGGGATGGCAAAATGATTGCGAGCGTCGGAAACGGTCCACCTTCGCTTTCTTACCTTCGCTCGTTTAGCGCTCGTCAAAAAGCTCGTGGAAATTAGCCGTGTTGCTAAGTAAACGAGGGACGACGACTTCCTCGCCATCATCGCCGTGGCTAACGACCAGGATTATTATGCTTGAACTATTTCCGTGGGAACGTCATTATGCTTGGCTTATTTTTAATCCTGAGGACACGCTAATTAACTTTCCTCTCTATCTCTCGAGTTCTATATGAATGTATGCCGTTCAACACTGTCGTTATTCCTACCATTACATTTACGGTAGTTGAAATTAAAGACGTTGTATCAATTTTTTAGAAACGTGTATGAGAGAAACTCGCTTTTATCATTACGTTTATTCCATAATGCAGGATAAACCCGGGTATGGTCATAATTTTTTAAAATGCAAGAAATATACTATTATTTTTATTATATTTTAATAGGATTTGGCATTACTTAAGTGAAACTTGAAGTACGTAATATCATTGAAATTAAAGAGAAAATAATTAATACAAATTTTATATTATCAAAATATTACAGCATAAATATTGGCCTGACTTTAATCTTTCCTGACTTTAAGAGAAAAGATGGCCATAGTACTATAAAAGAGTTGGCGATACATGTTTTATGTTACAGATGTATTTGAAACTATATAAACTTGGTAGAATAAAAACTTTTAATTTTGCTTTATTTGTATAACTTTATTTTGTTTTTATTTTATTTTTTATATAATATAAAATAAAATTATATGTATATATAAATCACATGATACATCACAATTATTATATTATTAGAAACAAAAACTTCTTTTGGGAAAAACAAAAAGAAATAAAACATAGATTTCATTCATTTTTTAAATTACCTTGAAAAAAATAAAAAGACCATCTTATTCAAAGTGTGAGGAAAAAAGAACCACAGTATTTATACAAAAATAATGAAAATAAACACAAAAGTTATAATTCACATTACAATTTACATACTTTTGTTATGTGTCTATCGTTGATTACGACAGCTTAATTGCAATGAAAAACTTTGCAGGTAATCAAAAGTAAAAACCTGATATATTCACAATAATATTCACTAATATCACAATATCATTATTTCGAATAGTGTTGTACACACATAAACTACTGTAAATATCGTTTATCTTCAAAAATGATTTAAAAAACGCACTATTTAGCAATTATTAAAAAAAATACAGTCTACGATCATCTTTTTTGGTATGGCCATCACACCTCGGTTTACTCTATGGAATTCATAACCATTTTATATAACCTGCGAACCAAATTCTACCGCGAGAAGCTTCAAAACAGACGTGTCTGTCGAGCGCAGTATTTTTGAAGGCTGTTCCTGATCCCGTTAGATAAGCGACGTGCGGCGAATATCGACGCCGGAGAAGCAACTGGGAGGAGCTGATTGCGCATCGTGAACGAGGATATACGTTCTGGTCGCGCTGCACGGTAGTCGTCGACTTATCTTCCCGGATTAATCGGAAACGCGCGCGGCTTTCGCCGGCGCAAAAAGCTATTGAATTATTTTCGCGTAATCCCCAACGAGGTCTCGCCCTGTACTCCGTCCTCTCTTGCACGCGTCCCTCGCGAACAACCTGCTCGGCCTGTTCCAGCCTCGGCGTGTTCCCGCTCGAATTATTAATCCCGACGACTGAGCTCTCGCGTCTGACCCTGCCGGCCTTCAATTAACCAGCATCCCCCTGAAACCGTAAAGCGCGTCGCATAAATTTAATCCTGTTCGATTCCGCGGCGGAATATATATCGTCCTGCGATTTCTCATCGCAGCTGGAGGCGCGGAAGGAAAATCCCCGCGATTTTTATCTCGCCTCTGGGCACACACAGAAAAAAACATCCATAGTTGGATTAACATGACATGTTTAGTTCAAAATTTCGCTGGACCGAACAGAATTTTTGATTATTATAATGAAATATTCTGGTAATCAACCAGAACACAACCAGAACATTTAATTCTAACAACGGTCGACGTTTGATTATTGCTGATGCAGTTATAATATCCAAGTTATTATGTCTAGTTATTATGACTACATAGCATGGTTAGATTAACGTAACATGATTGATAAAATTGAATATAATTTCTGGTTATTATAATTAATTATTCTAGTATACAACCAGAACATTTGATTATCACGAATGCAATCATATTTATTTGGTTATCTACATTATGAGATATGAATATGTATAACCAAACTTGTCTGCTTGTCTTCACCAAAAATGCGTTACCAAACTTGTTACCTTAATAAAAGTGTGAATCGTTCATTTTTCATCAGACACTCTGATTAATATATCCAGATTTCTAATTGATCCAACCAAATTTTTGTCCGTGCATTTTCTTCTCGGCGAAGGACACGGATAAATTATTATGTCGAAAATAATCACCACGCGTTCTCCTTCGCAGCTCACTCCGGTCGGCTCGACGATCTTCAAGAACGTCGACGCGCTCGACGCTGACGTCGGTGTTAACGGTATCGTCGAGTACTCGATCGCACCCGGTGACGGCAGCAGAAACGGCAGCAACGAGGGTGTCGGACGCAACAGAATCACCACCGCCGACGGATACGGCTTCTTCAGCATCAACCTGCCGCACCAAGGACAGGTCACGGTTAATCGAACGCTCGACTACGAAAGGACTCAGCGCTATCTTGTCACCATCTTGGCATCGGTGAGTTTCAACCTTGTGCTAATCACGTTAATTGATCGCAGCTGTTGGAATTGCGGGTGAGTTTAAGTGGATCGATGATGTTGACGTGGGCGTTGAGATAAAAACATTTCTACCGAAACTTAATTAATACAAGCACGATTCTGAGGACTCGAAGGAGAAATACCGACAGCTTCTTAAATAAGAACATTAAGAGAAAATAAAAATGTAGAAAGTTATAGGATTGTCTTGAAACAAAGGTTTATGTACACTGAGAAAAATATCGGAGCCTATCTAATCGAATAATCCAATTACATAGTAACAAACGGATATATTTTTATCCGATAAAAATTTCAACGAATATACAAAGGAGCGACTAATTTTTCAATCAAGTTTTTATCGGTTACTGCATTTTATCGGATAAAAGTATCCATCATTGATCGGAAAACAAAATTAACAATTGGATACATTATTTAATTGGTTTATCCGATGGAAATTTTTTTCGATATAGAAAGTGTTGTAATTTGTTTGACATAATTATAATTTATGTTTATTAAGTAAATATCTTCTTTTTATGAAAGTGGACAATTTTCTTTTTAATTTTATCTAGAAAATGTTCTAGTCTGTCGATCCAGTCTTTTTACGTATTATATTTTGTAAATTTTTACATATCTTATAAATGTTGGCCGTGTTTTTCTACGCGTATACCGTTGCAATACGTATCTGTCGAGTATGATAATCGAGTATAATAAGCTCGACCACAACGATATGTTACGATTGCGCTACGCGACATCGAGCTGAAACCCGTACAACAGTTGAAAACTCTTACACGAATAACGAGGAAGTAACGGTAACCATTTAACGATGTACATGCTTAAAGTAAATTATTGTGTTGTCTTTTAAGATACGTAGATCAGGTTGAGTTCGAGAAATATTGGCACAACAGATCAAATAATAATTTTGTGCGAAAACTAATAAAGAAATACGATAAAAATAAATAATAAAGGATGATAAAATATTAAATCGAAGATTTAAAGAGACAAACATTTTTATTTTTTCATGTATATATTAATTACATTTATTAGCATGAATATCTTATGTTTGGAGTTTGCCCCTTTATATTTTCAATAAATCTAGTATTTTCTTATAGTATTATTTTGGTAGCAAAATGACATTTGTATTGTTACAAAAATTTTAATAGGAACAAAATGCACAAAGAACAAAATCTTACAAACATATAATAAAATCTCTACAATTCAATAATTCTTTCTTAAGGAAGAGAAACCTTTCTTATTGTAAATTGATCAAAGCATCTACAGAGTTCTTATTCAAGAACTTCAATATGTATATATGTATATATATATATATACATATATAAATATATCGTATGTCATCCATATGGTATTTACATTACGTAACGTTCATACACCTGTTGCGAACGATTCTCAGTTGTGCTGCTTTTATTCGGTCGTTACTGGCGCGCACAACTAACGTGCGCGTATAATACACAAGCACTCCACTCCATTGACGATCTGGAACATTTTTAGCATCGTCGTTGAATATCAGTGTTCTGTGAAAGCATTGATTTTTACATCAACTGCCTTGTTCTTGCAGTCACGACTGCGATCGTCGAGCACGCGCTGATGTAAGTTGATCGGTTACAAATGCACGTGTTTCCTTAATTTAATACGCTAGGAATGGTACGAGACAAATCAATGGGAGGATGTGGGATGGTCAATGGTCAGGTCGTGTGGGTCGAGGGATGAGGACAAAACGAGGGACTGACCGATGAGTCACAACACTATCTACGTCGGAAAACCATATTTGCATTAGCATATCGCGCTTCTCCTTCACACGACTTCTTATTCTCTTGAGTGCTATTAGTCCGGGCCTCGAGGGTCCTCTCAATCCAAAACGTAATCGGGACGCGCCATTCACGATATTTCTTCACACAGAGTGTTCTTTTTTTATTCTTTTCGGTTCAAGTTTGTCACCAGATAAAGGATGTTTTTGCAAGAAGGCATCAAACAATTTAAAGATAGGTATATTATCTTGTCAAGTCGAAATTCTCTTCTCGGAAAGAAATGTAAAATGTTATTTGAACATGCATGTTTTTATGGCTTCTTATAATATTCAATATTAAAAGCAATCGTGTACTCTCTAAAAATGAATCAGTGAAACTCACTGTCAATCAGCGATTATACACTGACAATCAGTGTATAATCGCTGATTGACAGTGAGATTCACTGATTTACTTTTAGAGAGTACGTAAGGTAAAAATATCAATATTTGAACATGTATCTAAATCTAGACCTTGTTATTATT
>VBVR01000409.1:10248-36159 GCA_011638315.1 Tetramorium parvispinum | reverse complement strand
AAATTACAGACCTAGTTTCTTTTTCGCTTTTACATACGAAATACAATGGCCCGTATTCAGAACGCATTTATGAAGATGTTAGCGCATTTTTTGGTCATTTTATCTTTACCTTTCTGTATACGTAAAACAAGGACAGAATGACAAAAGAAGCACGCTAACATCTTTATAAATGCGTTCTGAATACAGGCCTGAAATAATAAAAATGTCCAGGTTTAGGAACATGTCCAAGCGTTGGTTATTTTGCATATACATATACAGATTTCGCAATGATTCCGTCAATGTAAAATCTGTCTGGGATTGATCAGAGAGAATAAAGAAATATACGAAAGTTACATAAGAATTTATTTCACCGATCGTCGCGGCGCGCGGCGCCGCGTATACACGCGATTCAATTTCAACTGTCCTGATTGCCCATTCACGAGAAATAAGGTCGACGAATGCAACATATGAGAAGCGATATGTATTAAAGCAATATTCCTGAATTCCTTCATTTGTATCATCCGTAAGGGAATATCTCAACGGTAATTCACACGCGAGCGTACCGCAATAATTCCGGCGAGAGGACTCCGACATTCGCGCTCGCGCGCGTGCATAATTATATGCGCGGCGCGATGTACGCGCGTGCAACGTACACGCTTCGTTACGTGCGCACGATCCACGTACGAAACACGTCTCGTGTGCTCTGTCGCAGATTAGAAACTGATATACGTACAGGCCTGCGAGAACGTGCATTCGCTAAACGGTATTACAACCCGACGGCAACGGCACGCTGGCCAGGTAGATGCGTGTTCGACCTTTTTCACGTTCTAATGATTTTAATGGTACTAATCGATTCTGCGGTTTCGCACAAGTGCGCAAACAGCGCACGACGGACAAGTCGTTAATTACTGTTACGCGCCCGGCTTAGATAATCCACGTCTAAATAATTAATTATTCCTATCAATCGCGTATTTAGAATCCTGCTGCGGAGAGGTATTTCAAATGTGCATAAAGCTGAACGAATATTGCAGATAAACAAGGAAAATGTGAGGCTTATGAAGCTCTGTGAGGTGTTTCAGGTTTTCTCAGTTCTTTTTTTATATATAAGCTTTTTCATCGATTTTAAATTAATCCGTCCTTAATAGAGACCAAAATCACTAAATTATATTATTAAATTAAAAGACAAAAGAGTGAATAACGGTATTTTAGTTTTTATTTAATAAAATGTTTGTAGATGAAAAAAATTGCGTTTGAATTAATTGAAGAATTCACAGATAGAATACAAATGCAAGAAAAATCGTATCTTCTGAATATTCCGCGTGGAAATGTTCAATTCTGTTCAATAGGCGTGCTGGTGATTCGAGCCAACTAGAGTAAAGATAGTTTGCAGATAACAACTCGACTATACGAGAGGAGTTGCGATATTTCCGGTGCGAAGTTTTCGCGCAATCTCGCGGTCAGAGCAAATTTACCGAATACACCAGGCGAAATAGCGAAAGGATCGCATGTAACGGTAACACGCCGGTGTAGAATAACACAATCTTACCGTCTGATACACGCGTGCAGTATCGTTCATAGTACCGTAAGGCATTAACCGTTCGGCCCGGCAGATTAGAGGCCGTCGATTACCGTGCCGTTGCTTGTAGCTATTTGCATATCGCCTCTGCCAAACCAGACATTGTTCGGTTTGCACAGATACACGCGGGCCGCTACTGCCGGATTAGAAGTCGCAAATTGCGCTTCTCGTATCCGGATCACGGGGCGATCGATATCGCGACACTTATCGGTCGCGTACGCACTGTAATCCGGACTTTCTACTGGCGAGAACCACAGGTTCCAGCGTCCTCGTACAAGTATTGTAAAATATAGCCTAGCTCACACGCAGAAAAATATTCACTCTACAGACGAGAAAAGCAATTACTTATTTTATTTTATTTTGTTTAAGTAATAGTTTTCTTTGGCTAAGAATATTTTCTTAATACTAGTTTAAGAGATACTCGTTACATGTCTAGAATATGTTTTAAGTAAATGTGATGCTTATGATGACTTTATGATAGATTTGCGGACATATAAACTTACCAAATACTTGGAACAAGTATATTTACTCTTAGATGGTATATAGTTTTCTGTGTGTACACTTTTAAACACTGATTACTATATCAAGCCCACGATTACAATTTTCATTACTATAAAATCGTCGATTTTTTTTTAATACCGCACCATTAGACAAAAAGATTATCATTGAATAAATAAATATCTAAATTAAAAATAGTGGCTTTTTCCATTTTAAAGAAAAAAAAGGGAATAATACTGAGCGAATTTTAGCTAAAGTAAGAATCTGAAACATTTCATGCAACTTTTTGCAACTAATCGCAATTTTTTCCATAGAAATAATATATAAAGAAAACTTATTTAAAACAGGAAAACAATAATACTGCTCACATAATGAATTTTAATTAAAATATGAATCTAGAACAGTCGCAACACGTGCAATTAGTCGCAACCTTTACAAAAGTTTGCAACTAGTCGCAAACTTTTTCTTCGCAAAGAAAAACATGACCTGGTACACTTTTAAACACTCATACTCATTCATCAAATATGTCAAGTCCACGACCGCAGTGTTTTCTAATATGAAAACCAGCGATTCTTTTTATCTAACATCGCATCATTAGACCGAGAGGTTATCAATGAATAAATAAATAAATTGCTAAACTTATTCTATTTAAATAAAAAAAGAAGAGATACTATTGATCACAACTAATTTTAGTTAAAAATATAAATCTAGAACAGTTACAATCTTTGTAAAAGTTTCCAGCTAGTTGCAAATTTTTTCTATCAAGAACTAGATAATGAATATTTTAGACTTTGTGGGTCAAGAAGATATTATGTAAATACTATTGAGTCAGAACAAAAGTTCGTAGCGTATTTGAATAATTTTATTGTCCAGAAAAGAACTAAGTTCTGCGAGGATGGAATCATGAAGCTGCTTTAAAGATGGTGAAAGATAGGAACAAAATGGCACATATGTGGTTGAATAAATCTATGTATAGATATTTACATTACTTTTTAATTTCAGTTAAAAAACGAACTTTTGTTCCGATCAGATAGTATTTCCAATATACAATGAAGAAAAACAAATTTTTTATTAATAAAAAAGCTTTAATTAACAAAGTTTTTTATTAATAAAATTAGATAATAATTTTTTAATTATTTAATATTTAGTAATAATGCAATTATACAAAAATGGAACTTGGCTCGCAGTTTGCCGATCACTGGAATGAGGCGAACATTCCAAGAGGGCGATGCAAGAGTCATTTCAATCGGTATAATCTAGCAGCCGCAAGTACGACCGTTAACGCAACCGCTAATGGACCGCACGTAATCTCATCTCGCGTGAGTGAAAGTAAGATGCTCATTAGCGAATATCGCGTATTCACTGGGCACCTACGCAATCGCGGCGCGAGATTGTTCGATCGCCGTGACGAATCGTTACGGTGCGAGCGCAATGTAACGTAACATGCTACCTACGTGCAGCGCGCATATTATACGCACAAGCGATACGATAATATAATCAGGAAGTGGAAGATATAAAATGTCAAATCTCCCCTACGACCTGCACGCGTGTATGGCGGAACAATACTTTGTACAATGAGCACTGTCTGCTTATTCTTACGGCGGTACTTGTCGCGCTGCGCCGCGATTATTGCCACGCTCGGTGGTCGTGCTCCTCGCTCGCATTAAGAATTGTTCTCCACACGAGCGCCTATTCACGTGCGAGCTCTACGAAGCGAGACAGTCGATAAGTCACTTTTGACGTACGGCGCAAAAGTCCACTGTCAGATAAAAACGCGAGTTCGCATCGACCGCGACGTGGCATTTATGTTTTCATTTGCATCGGCCAGCTATGCGTTTCGTTATTTATAATATGTTCACTCACGGCGCGGTCACAGCAATCATGTTTGATAGCCATCGTATATTTTGATTGAAATCACACCGATACCACGATAATCGTGACTCTTCCATAATCATAACAATGATCTTTTTTTGAAAAAATTTATTACAGAATTCATTCTGCATAATTGATATTTTTAGCATTAAATTTTAGTTCTCTGGTGTTTATGATAATATTTAAAATGTTTAAACCAAATGTGCCGTAATAATTATTGGCCACACTGCACAATTAACAAAATAATAAAAATTATGGTATTACTCGTTATTAATTGATTAGACAATATTCTAAACATTACATCTCTAAAAGGGAACAACGGATTCTTATATAATAAGTCGAGAGGAAATAAAAGTTTGAAGCTTAAACAAGCGTCATCGACAAATCTTGGTTTTTTCGCGCCGATCGATGTGTTAATATTTTCCGCGACTGTCCCTAATTATCTTATCTACTGCGACACAGTTTCACGTAAACGTGGTCACCAACCGGCCGTGGGCCACTCGGACAAAGAAAATTGCGCGCCGCCAAGATAGGCAACCGGCAGGAAAACGCAAAGTGGGCAGTGCATATGGACGGGACTTATATGCAGCGATGCATGTTACACACGCGAGTCTAGGTACGTGAGGTAGGAGAGCCGCGGACTCGCTGGCATTAGTCACCATTCGGCATCGCGACGTGTAACGCAAGCACGGAATTTTCGATTTCCTCGAGCGCCGTCGTGCCGACGTGGCCGGTCCCGCGTGTAACGCGCCGCGGCGAATCCTTCCGTCGCGGGTGATCGCGATACGGAAAATAGCACGATCGCATTCATCCGATCGGACGGATGATGTATGGAGATAGCGGACACGTCACTGGTGTGTCCGTTTCGCCGTGCGTGTGCATCGCGACATGGACTTCAATCGTCTTGCCGTGTTAGAGCGAAAGTACGACGTCCGAGGCGCGAGGTGACCTCTCTATCTCTTTCTCGAGTATATTGTGATAAATCATGAATATCATCCCGCGAGAAAAGTACGAATTAGTGAGTGAAAATTAGAAATGGGATTAAGTTCATGTGAAAACAAACGACTCAAAAGTCGAGGATTTAATGTCATGTTTCGTTTTTTATTCGAGTAGTATTTACAAGAAATGTTATTTCATAGATTATACTTGCAAAAGAAACATGAAAAATCGAATCCCAATTGGATAGTTTTTTTAAAATAAGTTGTCTCTACACGGAGAGAATTTTTCGTTATATTTTGTCGTAAAATTCACTACAAATTTTAACATGTTTGGTGACAAGAGTGGGATAACTAAACAACTACATAAAAATAAAAAAAACCTACTAAATATTATCGAAAATGATAGAAGTTTATGAAATATACAGAAGACAACAGAAATTTTATAAACTACATAATAAAAATTATTAAGCAGAGTGTAATATTTCAAACAGATTTTATATTTTATTGTGATAGATATGAATAAATCAGAGAGAAATTATAAAAAAATTCTTCGAAATATTAATTATCTCACGATTACCATGATTTTTAAGCTAAATTTTAAAAGAAAATTCTCTCCGTGTACAGGATTTGAATACGTACTTATAAATATTATTTATTCTAAAGAATTGAATCTTTTATTCTAATATTCTAGTATCTAAAAATTAAATTATGTGTTAGTAATATATTTATCATATTTTTATTATATGAATCATAGTATTTATTAAAACCAAAATAATAAAAAAATAGATTTGTAATTTATAATTTAATCTCTTTTTCTCTCTTAATTTTATACAAACATTTTCTCGAAGAAAATAAAATTTTTAGTAAAGTACTAATACTCATAAAAAATTCGAATAGATTCAATAAAGATTCAAATATACTTGCAAGTAATTTTTTTTAAATACTAGAGAGTTCATGAATCCATCTCGTCAAGGTTCGAGTATACTTGAAAATATTGTTTTTTTTTCAAAATAATTATAGAGAGTTTAAATCTACGCTGAAAGATTCGAAGCTACTTGTAACATACTTAATCCCATCATTAGTGAGAATCGGCACGTTTATTACGAAATTTCCAATGTCAAGGGTGCTACGTCATGTCGTTTCGCGCGAAGGAACGGAAGGTTTCTCCCTCGAGCGCGATCCATGTAATCGTAATTAAAATCGAAATAGAACGCGATGAAAAGAATACGCTTAATTAATACAGCCGAAGCAACATTATTGCGGACGGTTATTCCACCATCGGCAAGTTTTTTTTTTTTAATAGCGCCTCGAGCTCTGTGAATAACGCTGCGTTTCGAAAGAATAAAACGTTAGAATAATACCTGGCGGTGCGCATACGATAACGGTTCGCTCGCGCATGAATTCTTTCCTCGTTAAGGCTACGGAGATTAATGACGAACCTTGGGGAGAAAGACGGACGTTTGTCAAACGAACGGTATTAAAATGCGGTTGCGAGAAGGCACATCCACCGGGGTGTACCGAGTGCGTTGGCATTGACGTGGGTGGAGGAGTCCTCGAGTCGTTGAATCCGGGACAAGCGGTGGAGAAGCGAACGAGCGCTAGAACAAAGAAAATCGATATTTCAATTTCATTTACTTACCTTCATGTCGTCGGAATTTGTACTCTATTGGGACAAATCCGTCTTAAAGATAAGAACGCAGATTGTTGATCATTAATTTTTTGTTGTGTTTATCAAAATTTGAGATATAAGTAGTCAAATGTAAAAAACATCCCATGTTAATTATTCCTGAAAGATCATAAAAAAAGCGAAAACCTTTAAAATCAAATTTTTATTATCGTTTTATTTATTAATTATTGTTTTTAAATAGTTGAATAATTGAAAATAATTGAAGAAGGTAGCATTTAAAATTAAAAAATTGATGTAGTAATAAAAATAAAATCTCCGGGATGTTGTAGGTATACATACCACGCGTGTAGTGAAGGATTAGGAAAATACACATTAGAGAGCTGATGATTAATGAATGAAGTAAATAGAAGCGCGGTAAAAAAAAGAAAAATCACCTGTTACGTATCGCCGGTGCCGAACCGTGATGAACGACTGCGCGGAAGCCGGCAACTTCCGGAACGCCTCGCGTACGTAATCCGCGTGTCGCGAAACATTGATTACAGATCAGCCGCTTCCGCCTTTGGCGGCGACAATATTGAATGGATACACTGAAAGAAAAATATATTTATTTCTGGACCCCAACCACAATTTTATATTTTTAATAATAATTATGGTTAACGTAATGATGTATATAATTAAGATGCATAAAGTTAATCATATTTATTGTTAGAAATATTATAAAATTATGATTGAATCTAAAAGTAACTATATTTTTTTCTCAGTGTACCCTGACGAAAATAAAAATTGGAGCATATATCGTATGTAAGTGGAGAATGATAGAAACAATAAGAATGAACAAAACTTCTAAGAAACAAAATTAAAATAGCGGAACAAAAGCATTTATTTCTTAAAACATCTCCCGGAAGTCCTCTTTACGTTTCTATCACTTTCCCCTACTTTCGATTTCTCCTTTGATTTTTTTTTCGTATCGGCTATGCGCGATCAAGGTCGAAGAATAAATTTCCCCGATTTCTTGTGAAAATTTCGCACAGTAATCTCGAATAATCCGCGGTGATTTTATCGGTGAAAAAAACGATCGCGAGGCATTGCCGTTGTTTCCGGAAAGCCCCGGGGGCGTCGATTTCGCGGCCCGATCCGCACGCATGATCGATTCCGCGTACGAACAGGCCGGATAGAGCGAATAGACGAGTTTGCCGATATGCATGAAGATCCCGTGACGCAATATTCCGCGCCGTTGGTTTCCGATACCGATGTAAATGATCCGGCGTTACGTAAAGCGTACACCCCACCAACCGCGGTTGCCGGCGTTAAGGTACAGCGAGATAACTTGATCGCGCGCGATAGCTCGATACGAAATATTGGATTCGCTCTCCCCGCGTTTCACCGCGCATCCATGATTTTAAAGTAAGACTCATCGCTATTCGATATTCGAACTGTTTATAGAGCTCTCAATAATGAAAGACTCGCTGAAATAACATGGCGAGTAACGGCGAAGACGTGCAGAATGACGGTGGCATACTTATAAATAATGTAAAAGTTGTAACCGAGACACGGCCGCGCATTTAAAATTTATGGTAAAAGAGTTCTCGGTGCTTTAAATACATCACATCTTGTTTGCGTAAAATTTATATTCTTGATGAAATTTTCACAACTTAATTTCGCGAACAGCAGCAGCGCGAGAACGTTGAGAAATGTTTAACGCGGTAATTTCTCGGTTATTCCTGGCCGTCCGTCTAATGTAATGCTTAAACGGTTTAAGGCACACACGTGAGTGAATTGAGAGGCGGTATGTCGTCCGGCCGATTAAAAGACGCATGATTTATACGGCCCCACGAGGAATGTTGTAACGTAACGAGCGCAGTTAACGGGCTAGGGATTCAGGCCCGGAACGACGATCGGCGCGCAGGAATTGTCTGGTTGCACGTGGGACGATAGGGGACACACCTTGCGATCACCGCCACTTCATTATGTACTAATTCTCTCCTGGGACGCGGACTATCCTTCTTGCTGAAAAGGTCTTTCGCATCCGCCGCGACACTCTGGTCGCGATTTCTCGACGGCGCGCCACTAAACGAGGATGCGAGGACGATGTGTATGGAATCGGATTCGAGACGCGCTGTCGACAGAACGTGACTCATCGTAAGGCCGACAATGGAGCTTCTCAATCCGATAAAAGCGTTCCTAGCTGTCGCGTTGATCCGCGTCAGCCCGAGTCTCAGCGCGGGCGATTTGTCAACGGTGAGTGGATCGCTTGAAGCGTCGAAAATATTGTACAAACCGATCGGCTCTCGCCCGGCCGTTGCAGGCTGGATCACGTTTCTGTCGCCAATATGGTGTCGCTTAATTTAATTGTATTGCACCGTAGAGTGTTTTATACGCCGATCGTAGATGGAAGCAGATCTGCCGTAGAGCGGACATTTCAACCTTACCAATGTAAGAACCTCGGCGGATCGCGATAAATGCTCTCCTTAGGCTAACTTGAAACAAGCGACTGTTTTGCGAGCGATTCGTTGCGAGGGCCTTACATGCATAGGGGTCTCACGCTAGGGCACAATAGGCACTTTCCAGCCTGGAACCTCGTTAGTTTTAGAGCCGCCTCTGGTCATAGCTTCTTGTAAGCGATCAGTTAGCCGTCACTTTAAGCGGCTCCTTCTCGGAATCGATTCTATTAAGTTATTACACTGTAGCTGTTTGCCGTGCTGCATCGCATTATGATTACGTAAGCTCATCACGCTAATTTGACTTTGTCAAAAATAAAAATGAACAAGACAGATAATATCAAATCGCGATACACGGTAGATTTTTAATTTAATGATTCTATTATATCAGAAAATTAATAAATTTGTATAATTATATAATTACGATACTATTGTTGCCATAGAATGCAGTTAGAATGCAATTCCGCTTGCTGATTTCATCATCTTTTTTATGGACGTAATGGATGACTTCACTCGCAAATGAGATTCCTAAGATTCCTTCGACTATATTACGACTGTTTTTGTTAAAATCTAATTATCTAATTCGAGGCATCTGCATTGAAAACATTATACGGAGTCACGCGGACTCCAAGTGGTTTCATTCCACCTGTAATAGAATCCGGGACTTACGAGCGCATCCGAGACGAGTATTCGTCGCACAGACATCGTCGCTGCCGTCGTCACTTGCCGGTTGCAATTTCGTGCATGTTTGAAATTGCGCAATAGACCGTACGGCGCGAGTAGAGTGCGGCAATCGGACGTTCGAAGAAAAGTGCGATTGAATTCTGGATGCTGCGCGCTGCATCGCGCCGTGCCACGCCGCGCCGCGTCGCGCCGTGCAACACAATGTCATTAAACGATCCCTGGCGGGCGGCCGTTCCCGTAAGCGAGACGAAATGAAAAAGGCAAATGGATGCACCGCGCGCCCATTATTACTATTGGCATACGGGATATAGCCTCGGCTGTGCGCCATGGTCAAGGGTAATAGTTATTTCCCGCGCCGCGCTCATGGCTCTCTCGTTCTCCGGCGAGCCATGAGATAAATCGGCCACGGTCTCGCATAATCGCGGCAGAATCTCCTCGAGTCGTGGACGCGATCGATCTCTCTCTCTTTCTTTCTCTCTCTCTCTCTCTCCCTCTCGCATTCGGATTAAGTCGCCCGATGCCGCGGCAGGTGCGGTTTATTTGAATATTATATGGAACAAATGACCGACTTCTGATCCGTGAACGCTGGCCCTTCTTAGCGAGGCCTCCGCCACGAGGAATAACGTTCCACGTCGATACTCTGAATATACGGCCAGCAAAATGATTCATATGTGAAGCTAATGCTCGCACTTAGCGACTCATACAACACATTGAGTTGAAATTATTGTACGACGAGACATTAATCAACTTGCGAAAAATGTAAAAAAAAACCATTGTACATAAACATAACGCTGTTAATATAGAAATATTTTTTGGCTCATTTCCTTCTTTTTTTTTATGTATGAAAACCTTTTAATAAAATTTTAAAATACGATGCTTCTTAGAATATGTTTCTCAACGGATAATGCACGATTTTATTAAAAGACAAAATTTATGTGATATTCTGCATACCGCGGAAGGCAATGTATGCATTTTTATAGCTAACTGCGTCGTAATTTGTAATGTTACAATATGTACTCTAAGATGTATACACTTTACGTGGTACTTTCGGAAGCTTTCTTACAATCTTTCCGGCGTAATGAAAGTTACAATAACGGGTTACCTTTATTTAGAGCGGCTCGTAAGTGGTCCAGGCCCGTTATTGCATAAATAGGGTCACTGAAGAGAACGGAAGATGGGAAGAAAGAGACGAAGTTTCTCCCGGGGCGGTGGGAAGAACTGGTACCGGACCGTAACATGTGTGAGGAAGAGAAATAAAAAACGGATGTTCATTCCTTTCATGCACGTAGCGACTATTGAAAATGTCAATATGATCGTGACATGTCAAAATCGCAAGATTAATGGCGCATCATCGTCGTCAATTTTCATGCGTCATTCAATTTTTTATTTATGAGCTTCAAAAATGGATGAAGATATTTTTAATATTTTCCCACGTTTTTTCGTCGATAGAATTGGAAGAGAGAGAGAGAGAAGTATAAGAGATAGTAATAATAAAATAATCAATTGAAGAAAAAAAAATATATATATATGCAAGATTTCATTAAAAAGTGTAAATATAGCAATGAAGAAATTAAAAAGAATAAAAGAAGTTCTTTTACTATAATTATAATAAAAGAAAATAAATAATTTACAAATGCAATTATAATACGAAAATTTATAATAAAATATATCTAATGAAATATATCTATATAAATACAAATTCATATATAAATACATGTATATGTATATAAAATAATCAAATATACTTGGAATATGCGCTGCGCAGCCAGTACAATAATACAAAATGCAAATTTTCTACTTTGTAGTTGAAATCTTCGCTATTTGGAAATCAATTTGCATTTTTCTCGTCGTGCTTTACATTACAAATTATTTGGTTACAGGATCGAGCGAGGAACGTTTCCGAGAGATTTACATCCACGACCACGTTAACGGTGAACATACGGGACGATGACGATCAAGATCCATCCTTTATTTATCAAGGCTGTACGCTTTCGGACGGCGCCTGCATCAATCCGGAATACTCTGCATCGGTACGGTTTTATACCATGTTATTATCATGTTCATTGTAAAAACAACTGCCGCTTCAATTTGAGCAGGTATTAACAATGAAAAGATTATTTTAACGAGCATTTCTCCGCCGTCCCGTTTAAATTTACATGTAGCACTGAAAAATTCAAGTGTAATCGAATACGCGCGCCTAATCGGCCGCCGATATCTTTCTCTCTGCTCAAATTCGCGTAGCCAATAAATCGGTGCAACCGGTTCTGCAACAGCGATTCTCTTTTTCTCTTCGTCAGGTATCGAGCGGAGTATTATCCGGCATACTCAATATCTCGCCCGAGAAAATACAAGCAGTCGACATGGATAGTATAAACGCGCCGATTCACTATTCCTTCCTCAGCGGAAATCCGCCGAATTATCGGGATTTTTTCGAGATTAATCCCAACACCGGAGCGGTGAAGCAAATCAAAGCCGTCGACACGACGGTAACAAAGAAGTTTGATATTATTATCAAGGTAAATATCAATATTATGTTCCTACGTCACGTTAAAAAAAATTTTTTTTATAAAATTGTGAATAATTTCAAATTATTTCTTAGATGTAGATGATAAAAATATAAATAATATAAAAAAATTGTCTATATTATTATAAATAGTTGCCTTTCAATAACAATTGACTCTTTCATAAAAAAATAGTTTTATTTGAAAATTAGCACAAAATTCTTCATTATACATGTAACTTTTTTTCCAAAATTTGGAAAAATATGTAATAACTGAGCATTTTCTTCTTTCTTAAGGCGGTTGAAGTATCGGAAACGAAGCGATCGGCCACTGCTAAATTAACAATCACCGTCAAACCGGTCGACAGCAATCCACCCGTTATAACGGCGTCAAACATCGAAGGTTTCGTGAATGAGAACGCTCCGATCGGCACAAAGGTCATCGATGAAAGCGGGAATCCCATTGTACTCACCGTGTCGGATGCTGATCTGGTGAGTCTGATTCCGTAGATTCTATCAGTTTCGACTTAACGAAGCGTGACTGAGGTGCGAATCGACCGTTTAATTTTCTCCATTGTTAACGTACGAGACCTGTGTCGTGCTGATGAAACTCGTACGTTTAAATTACTTGACTCTTTTTCTTTCGTTCAAAAAAAAAAAGAAGAAATGTTCGTGTCTGTACTCATAGGGACCAGATGATCCAAAACCGATGTACACCTTCGAGCTGACCACAAATTTCTTCGCGATCGATCCGTCCGGCGTCCTCGTCGTAAACGAGGAGAATTTGGACCGGGATCCTCCGAGTCCCGGCCGCTTCCGATTCCAGGTGGTCGCCCGGGAGAAAACGGGTGTGGCCGCGTCGTCACCGCTGTCGTTTGTCGTGACGTTGAACGACGTTAACGACAACGCGCCTCTGCTTCCGATGATGGCACCCATCACCGTCCAGGCGGGAGAGATGAAGAGACAAATAGCGAAGGTGGCTTTATTTATTTGATTAACAATTTCGGATATTTCAGGGTGATAATAATTGCGAGTAATTTGAAGTTTTCCCACATTTGATACCTTTCCGGCACATTTCCCAATTATTGATCATTACTTGTCGATGCTACGTAACTCTATCTCGTGCTAAAGATGCGAGACTCTAGGAGAGAAATTTAATTTTGAAACTCGCACAGGTGGAGGCCACGGACAATGATGAGGGTGAGAACGCCGAGATAACGTACAGTATCTATCATGTGTCGAACAACGGCTTGCAAAAGTTCAAGATAGATCCAAAGACCGGAGTTATCGAGTCCGTGAGGAAGCTGAACGCCGGTGAACAGTACAGCATCACCGTGCAGGCCACCGACAAGGGTGGCAAGTACTCGCAGACAATCGTCGAGGTGAACGTCATTCCTGGGCCCAACACCAGAAGCCCCGTGTTCCAGCAACCGGTGTACGAGGTGCAAGTCAGCGAGGGGGCCTCCATCAATTCCACAGTCGCGACTATCACTGTGAGTATCCTCGATATGATGTCCGTCTCGTCGACGTTTTATTTTAAACTCCAGCCGCTCTGACAGAAGCGCAGTATCCGCTCGATATGTACTTCATTGCTTTTTTTTCCTTTCGTCCTTCTATCGCGTTGATGAAGCATCCAATCTACGCTTTTCTATTTATAGTAAGACTTATAGTTTCTTGAATTTACATTTTTTTTCGAACTATATACAAGAAATATTTTATATATTTTAATTATTCTTTTTTTCTTCAAATTCAATATGACTGTGTTTGATATAAATTGTATTTCTCTTTTTAAAACAACGATTTTAAATGGTTGTTGTAAGTGTAACGTAACGTTATCAATCAATGTTACAGGCCATCGACCCAGAAAATGATCCGGTGTCGTACTCGATAGTATCGGGGAATGACTTGCGCCAGTTTGCGATCGGCGACAAATCAGGCGTTATTACCGTTATAAGGAAGTTGGATAGGGAGGACCTGACCCGGTATCAGTTGGTAAGCCGATATCGTCAAACACCGTAGCACAAACTTCCTACACCCTCTACTACAAGCCAATGCACTTCTCGCCTTACGCCTGCTTTCTACCGACAGCTTTTATCTAATCTAAGGAAACATCAGTGTGCCTCTTCCTTCACTTGTAAACAAGTAGCTGTGCAAAATCGAAACACGAGTTCTTAACTTTCAGCGCACACGATACGTTTATATAAAAATGCAGAAATTTATATTTCAAATATTTAACTTTTCCTACATCCAATTTCTTAGAGTTCTTGTAAAAGAACTTTATAACTGAAATTTTATTGATTAAGTCATCCATATTTTTATCGTTGAAAATACTCGCCATTGTACTCGTTGCGTTCCGCTGAATCGGAGTAAATTAGAATGTAATGCAATGACATTTTATTGGTTTATGTAGTTGATAAAAGCCGAAGATACCGGCGGCCTCTACAGCACTGCGACGGTCAATATCATGGTCACCGATATCAACGATAAGAATCCCGAATTCGTGGGTCTCCCTTACGAATTTACCGTCAAGGAAGGCGAGGCGCGTAAATTAATCGGTCGCGTGCACGCTGAAGACGCCGACGAGGGTATAAATGCCGAGATCACTTATTTCGCACCCGATGAAATTCCTTTCACCGTGGATCCCGATACTGGAGATGTCCTAACGAAAATAGTGTTGGATTATGAGCAGAATAACGTGAGCAATCTTTTTTTTAACTTTCAATATAAAATATTGAGAATAATAAATACATATTATTTTTAACAACGTTAATTTAAAAATCCATATAAATATTTTTATACTTTTCACCCTTTGATTTTTTTTACATGAGAAAATAAATATTGCAAACTGAAGAATTATTAGAGATAATTGGAAATTTCTTTTCTAATTTAACGAGTTTTTAACTTTTGTTTGAATTTGTGAAAAGTTGTATCAAATATGGCCATAAGAGCTTACTCTAAAATTATTCATTATGTATACAACTGTGTAGCTTAAGCTTGGACTTTCCGGAAATACTCTTCTATGTCCCACGAAAGTTGGATAAAATACGATTACAACTCGAATGCTTACAATGAAACGATTAATTTATACTCGGATTTTGGGGAGTCGTCAAATTACAATTGTACTATTGTGTTTATTTGAGACAAAGAGAACGGGCAAACTTATATATCTGTGTTAAAATTCGCGATTTTCATTCGTGAAACCGTAATGTGTGAGACAAATCCGATAATTTCATAAAAGAGCTTTGCAACGTGATAAAAAATTTGTATTTAATTCGTTACATTGTAATCGTTAAAATCATATTGAGAATATGCGATTGTACAGCCATGATATTAAAATTGTACATTTTTATTCTTCCTCTTGCACCTCTGAATTTTAAAATTAAATTATAAAATTAAAATTGACGGACTTCTTTCTAATTTTGCACTCGTGGAACGTAACGAAATACGATATTTACATAAATTGCGTAGGAATACAAATTCGTAGTAACTGCGAGGGATGGAGCCCCCGATTATCGTCTGGCAACCGCGACAGTCACGGTGAAAGTCATAGACATCGAGGACGAGGTACCAGTCTTTCACCAAAGCAGTTACGAGGCACGTGTCAAGGAAAACGTGCCTGACTATAATGTAATTCAAGTCACGGTGAGTCGCATGTCAAAGCATAGTAAACTATTCATAATAGCGCCTTTCGTCGATTGGAAAAGTGCAAAGTCCGATGGGAGTACGATTAAAAGCGATTAATCTGTCTACTCGTGTCAGTTTCTGCGGTTAAATTTAACGGAGGAAAGCGAATCTCGTACGTACGTACAGCAACGCTGAACGTTTAACGTGGATCGCAATGCGAAGCCTTCCCAATGCGTTAAGATAAAGTCCCGTTTCCTCGCGTAACACGCCGAGTGTGAAATTAGTTCCGAAGTGAATCATAATAAGGTGAGATATAATTTCATCGAGGACGAACGACTCGGGACTCGCTCGGGGAGTTTCAAAAGTTCATCGGATAATCGAGATGTACACCCGAGTCCCGAGTCGGCAGATATTCACATCGCCGACGATTCCCATCTCCGCCGACCAAGTGGAAAGGATAGTGCGTCCTAGCTCGTCTTACTCGGGTTTTCAAGCTAACACGATCATTTCTAGGCCGATGATCCGGACACAAAGAAGCAAATTACGTACATGATCAAGCAAGGGGATACCGAACTCTTCAGCATAGACCCGAAGACTGGAGTGATAAAAACTGTCCGCGGTCTCGATTACGAAAGCCAGAGCCAGCATGTACTTATCGTAGGCACCGAAGAGAACACCAGCGATTTACCCGGCTCCACCACCCGCGTTGTTGTTAATGTTCAGGTATTTTTTACAAGTCTGATCCTTTCTTTATGGTTGTTGTCAGCGTCTATCATCGATTTACTATTATCGTCCATTGGCGCATCATGTAGCACACATGAACGCCACTTTTAGAATATTATATTATGCAGACAGCTTAAACTGCTATTGATTTTTATTTTGTCACACTTTGCGTGAGAAATAATTGTGGGAGATTTACTTCAATAGAATATAAATTCTTTTTCTAATTAATGATCTAAGAGATCTTGTATAATTAAGTAAAATATGTATATATCTGACACAGCTATAGTTCTTCCGGATTATTGATGCACGGGAGGAGAGGGGATATGCATGCTTCAGTTAAAATATTAAAACGGGAATTAATTGCCTGTCACAGCCTCAGGAATTAATCCATGGGATCAATTTAATGAAACCGGTTCACGTTGAGCGCATTAATATCATAATCAACGGTTATCCTATCATCTATCGTGCTTCGACTACTTCTAATTTAACTGTACCTTGTTACTCGGCGCATTAATAACATTCTAAATACATCGTGCAGGACATGAACGACATTCCACCGGTATTTACGTCGGTACCGCGTCCGATTACGCTGGACGACGATGTCCCTATAGGAACGACCGTGATCGATCTTGTTGCTGCAGATTCCGATGGCACCGCGCCGGGAAATCAGGTACGTGTCTTCATTCTTCGTACATCTTGATTTCTTCTTTGTTGAATCGCGAAGAGGGAGATTTTTCACCGAGCTCCGATGTCCGTAGGTTCGATACGAGATCATCGGCCGTGGTATCGCCAGCAAGTATTTTGTAATCGATCCTGACACCGGCGTACTCCGAATACGAGACGACTTGCGCAAGGAGACCGACTCCGAGTATCAAGTATTTGATCCTTCATACATAACTCGACGCCGCGCATCGCTCGCGATCTGGCCTCGTCTTAAGGCTAAGATAATTCTTTTTCCCAGGTCGACGTGCGCGCATATGATATGGGAGAGCCGCAGTTGTCGTCCGTGACGACCGTGCCGGTCTACGTACGTCACGTGGCGACGGTACCGCCGGAGATCGGTTTGGGTTTCGCGGAGAACTCGTACAATGTAGAGGTGCCCGAGGACGCGGGTGACAACACGCTAATAAAGATAATCACCATCATCAACAGTCACGCGCACGATACCACGCCGCTCAAGTGCGAGATTTACAGCGGCAATGAGGAAGGCCTGTTCGAGACGAGCGTCACGGAGGAGCGAAATTGCGCTCTGAGACTGAAGAAGGGAGCGCTCGATTATGAGACAACGGAATCTTACCAGATTAAGATCAAGCTGGAATCGCTCTCGGGCCTTTTAAATTCAGGCAGAAATACGACGATGGTAAGACGCGACGGATCTTCAACTTGTCGATGCTTTTGAAATGTCAATTTTTGCAAATCCGAATAAAATCGTAGTCGCTAAAGCAAATATATAGGAGATGAAGAAATTAAAACAGAAAAAAACATACAAAATACGTTGAAAAGATTAATTTTCTTGCAAATTATTGCTAATTAGAAATCTTTATGTAATAAAGTTTCTATTCAGATATTTTTATAGCAAAATTTCTAGACACCAAAGATATGATTTCTACCACAATTTCTTTTTATCTATCATGATTTAAGCAGAATTTATTTTTATTTATTAAATTAATATAGAGACAGAAGAAAAAAATAAATAAAAATTAATTTGTAACATAAAAAAACTCAATTCACTATTTAATTATCAATTCTCTTTAGGTTTAATAAGAATAAAAATACATTTAATCGTAGGTGAAGATTCAGGTACTGGATGTAAACGACAACAAGCCAGAGTTTATCTTCCCGGAAGCGAGTCAAAGGCTTACGAGGGGACGTTACTTTGCGGCGATTCCGCGTACCGCGCAATTCGCGTCCACCGTCATACAGGTGAAGGCTCACGATAAAGACAATGGCAAATATGGCAAGTTGGAATATAAGATCCTCGAAGGACGAGGCTCCAATTACTTTGCCATCGACGGTTCCACCGGCATCATCAGGACTACGGCGACGTTTGACCACGTGGATATATCCGAGCTCCCCTTCAAGTTTGACGTCCGCGTGCGCGACAATCCCAATTCGACCAATAATTACAATTCGATCGTCGCACCGGTGATCGTCAATCTTATCGGGGAAGAAAACCTGATGATCCTAGTGGTGCAGGATGCGGCGCCGGACGTGCTGCAAAAGGAGGCTGGCAAAATAGCGAATGTAATCGAGCAGAAGAGCGATTTGTTGATAGGCATCGATAGAGTAGCGGTGAGAAAGGTTCTCACAAAGAACGGCACTATCGAAACATTCCCGCAGGATTCCGATGTGTGGTTTTATGCGGTCGACCCGGACACTGAAGCTATATTGAGCAGAAACAGCACCAAAGTGCAAAGGTATGTTTTATGGAGAAAATGTGTGAACATTTATAAAATACAAAAAAAGTCTAGAAATTCTAAAAATAAAATTTTTTAAAAGTTATTCTCTGAAACACCGTTTAGATTTTTATGTTAATGGGAAAATTATGTTGGAAGTCTAAATTTTTATGTAATATTACTTTAATGCCTTCTTTTTTTTGTATTGTATATGCTAAAGCCACGCGATTGTCTCACATTCATTTATGAAATGGTATTACGTCATTCCGCTATCCGCAATGCTCACTTGCAATGTATTTTTTGCTATTTTTATAAATGGAATATTACTAAACTATTTTAAAACATTTCGAAATGAATCACGCAACAAAACATTGCTAAAAAAACTTTTATAATATTGCTAGTATATTTAAAAAGTTTTATTAAAATTAAATATTTCAGTAAAACTTTTCAAATATACTTCTTTAATACGGTTTAAACAAATGTTTTTTGTGATATTTTTAAATTATTTATATATACAATGTATATTATATATGTATACGTTAAATTGTTAGGGAAATCTTTCAGTATGTTTTTGAATAGAATACAGGCTTTTCAATTTAAATCAAATGAAACTAAATCGAATCTAAAAGCCTATCCTATTGTAGTGAAAGATATGTTTTCCGTGCGAGCATTGAAAGGTCAGTCACGACCTGATTGCGTAACATTTGATCGTAAGCAAATATTAAAAGCGTCAAATGTTCGACAGATCTATCATGGACAAATCGGCCATGTCAAACATCACCTTTGACGTATCTACATTAGTGCGGGCAAATGCCATCGACATTCATGCACCCGTGATGCCACCCGAGCCGGTGCGAACGCAAACGGCAGTCGCATTCAGTGGCGAGGTATTCCCGTACGCGTTGATCATCATCGCTTGCGTGATCTTGATCCTCGGCATCGCTGGTATCATATACATATGCATCTCCTGGTCCAAGTAAGTGCTACATTCGTATATAACTTTAACGCTGAAAGCTTTTAATATTGAAAAAAGTAAATTTTTCGTAAAATAAATTGACAAACATATTTATAAAAATATAATTATGAGGAAACTAAGATATAACGCGAAATATAATTACGATTTATTAAAATGATAAATTAATTACAATAATAGATAAATAAAATATATTAAGTTTTATACGAGAAACTTATTATGAAAATATATTCGTGCATAACTGCATGTAACAGAAAAAACATTTTACGAAGATTAAAAAAGATGTATTTTAGAGTGGACATGCAAATTGAAAATAATAGATGTTAAATTTTTTGCACGTTGTTTTTGTACACGAGAATTGTAATGTAGATCATCGCTGTTATTATTACGGTCTTAGTATTATTACGATCGCATGGGAGAGTTGTTTCATGAGTGTGAATATTCATTTGACTCATCAAGTGCGAGCTATGCAAATTCATACTGCTCTTCATTACCTCCATTAGCTTTAATTGCGCTTTCCGCTTTGGATACCTTTGCAAACACTTATTGCATCGACGCTACGATCGTGGTAAAATAGCCGGAGTGCTTATTTCCGCGATGATGAATTTAAAGCCCTTCGAGAGATTCTCACCGTGAAAATGCACTTATTATATAGATACAAAGCATACAAGGAACGTATGCAGCGCATGTACGTGGTGCCGCGGTACGATCCCGTCTACGTAGAACCCAATTTGAAGGAATACGAGACGCAGGTGCTCCAGATGAGCGTGCCGGTCGACGACAACGACAGCTGCAACGATTTACAATTGGATTTCAGCAACAAGAATCACGCGTTTAGCCTGGACAATGTCAGTTACATCACTAAAGATCACGGAGACAGTACTGGTAATTTGAAGCAAACGACATAATACGATTGTATAACGCAAGCTAAATTTAGAAAAGAATCTGTAAATAAACATTAAAGAATGTGAAATATTCTACATTTGTGTCTTCTTCTGCGTTATTATACTTGCAATTAATTACAAAGTATTAAAAGAAGAAGATGAAACTGAAAACATTTATTTTTATAATCTGTCAATCAATAATCTTTCTGAAATTGAAATTTCACCTAGAAGATTAACTCAACATGGATTCTTCTTAAATAATATGTATCGTTTATATTCATTATAGAGCTTATATGTATGTATATTTAGAGATGACTTTCTCCAGGAAAAAGGAGGATAAAACGATATTTTGGCATTCGCTATAGATTCTTTGTTTAACCCTGAAGCAAGGCATCTCTAGGTATACAACCTTCAAGTTTGTATTGGATCCGAAGTATATAGCGAGCTTATGTGCCCTATTATGCTCTGCTTTAAGGCCAACAAAGTCCCGTTAGCTCCGAAGCGGCAACCACAGCGCGAGCGTCCAGTATCGTCGGTAATCACGGCGACGCCAACATCCATTCCCTGCGACGATCTACGCTGGGTCGAAAAAATCATAGCGCGAGCAACACCAACACCTTGAACAATCGCGACGCGACACCGGTACTTAATCCCTTGTACAATCACGGCGGTGATCTGCTGAGCCCTAGTCCGTCCAACGACAACGTCACCTTCAGAGAGAGGAAGGATTACTCGCACCTCGGCTTCACGTATCTGGGCGAGCAAAGTCCCGTGGAGACCACGACGGAGTTGTAAGTTTCATGATCCGAGAGGCGACGTGCAAATGTTGGTCATTTTAAAGACTGTCACTGAATTATACATATCCATGAAGAAAGGAAGGAGATGTAGTCCTATAAATGATGACTTATAGCGTCACGTAATTCTTATTTTGATATTATATACACGAATAATGTCCATTTCTATCAATGCGAATTAACTTTAATCTCAATTGAACTTATTTCCTATCTTTTTTTTATTTTAAAGAATTTAAAAAAGATGAAAAGCTAAAAAAAGATTAAAAGTAAATCGAAATTAAAGTTAATCTGTTTATTTGTTAATTGGTAGAAATGGTATGAATATAAGACGAATAACTGTGATGACACTTTTTTCACATCATCAAAGTTCAATTGATCGTAAGATATTTCAATGTTCAAAAATTGGAAATCCCATGCGTAAAATACGTAAAATCCTATCGACGAATTTTATCACTCATTCATTACATTCTATGTAAAATCAACGTTCACCTGCTCTTCGTCTGCGACAAACGGTTCCCAGGTAGAACAAAAATTATAATGACATCATATTGACATCAAAATAACGCTGAAACAGCGATAAAATGACATTTTGGAATCATTTTGATGTCATTTTGACATATTTGTGACTTCTTGTTCTATCTCCTTTTAATTTTGACAAATGCGTGAAATATGTATGACGAGAGGAAGATTCGAAATATTACGTAGCTCGCATTTTTCTCCGATGTGTCGAGCAACCCTAAAGCGCCATACGAAGAGCATATGAAAGCTTATAAATAATTGAATGACTTCGTACCTATATGCTCTTCCTTTCACATGTCATCTTCTGAACGTGTACCGATGCCTGCATGCTGATTCAGCGCGCGCAATGTAGCCGCGGAATTCCCGGCGGGACACATTCTGAACGAGTTGCCGCGTGTGTGATATCCACAAAAGAGTCCAGTGTTGTAGTGTTCAGATACAACGGCGGAACGAGGCCGTGAAAATATCGCGCGCTAAAAGGCGGCTGAAAGAGAGCGCGGATATCCTTTAGAGCTCAGCCGATATTCCGTGCGATTTACTTTCAATCGAGCATCGGATTTTCGCGCTGGAGCCTTCAACAAATTGCAAGATTACGAATAAACGCGACGCCTCGAGAGTTAATTTTTGTTTCGCTATTACTGCGACTGCATGCAGATACGAAAATATCGCCGCGCTATAATCGAGACTTGATTAACAATTCCGCGGATATTTTTCGTATTTCGCGAAGACTCGGGTGGACTCTCGTCCGTTAATGTACATTTTAATTATAGAGAGAAGGGGAGAAAAGGCAGAAACCTTGCTGCTCGAATCGTAGATTTAAGATTCGAGGACGAAGCTGTAATAATTGTTATACTGTACGAACGGCGTGTACTTGTGAGTGTATGTCTCCGCGCGAGTCCCACCGGCTCGCGCGACCTTGTAAATGATCGATCCCGATCACTCGTGTTGTGTACTATAATACTTTTTTATTTATACAATCGCAAGTTTGCTCATGTCATTATACTGTAATCACAATTAACCGAGACGACGACAACGATGACGGTGCGTACAGTTTGTACGTGATCGTGCGTGACACCGTCGGGTTTTATGGCAGCTATTTTACGCCTCCATCGTGAATAGCTCGCCTTTTGTTCACACGACCGTAGCCAGCGGTAATTAACGGCTGCCATGCGGAGAACGCGTCATCGACACCCGCGACAACATAAGTGTCGGAGTGTACTTAATTAGGCATGTGTAATTGTCCATTTCCTCTACGTAATTTCGACCGCGCCGGTCGACTGTATTGTTGATTAAAATCGACTGATCCGCGGGAAAATGCCGGATGAAACGGCGTTGAGGGAAACTTAGTATGACATACGACTTGATTGAATGTATATCTCTAGTCGTATATAGCGGGCGTCCACTGCCGTACAATTTGTAAGCCGCGTTTTATACTGAAAGAGAGAGAGAGAGAGAGAGAGAGAGAGAGAGAGAAAGATCATGCGTACGTGTTACAAGTGTTCTCCGATTATAGCGTTGATATCTTTACTTGTAGTTGTATAATATTTAAGCGCGAATTCTGTAAAAAATTGTTAATACTTAATAATAAATTTATTATATTTACATAATGACGGTCCCTTTGATACCACGCCCCACGTCCTATTTCCTTTGAACAAACGTAGAGCTAAACGAGCCACTCAGGGCTCGTTGAATTATTACGGAAATGTTAATTCAAAGAATGACCTGCAAAATGGTTATTTTTCAGCCCGTTCTTTTAGGCCCAGCCAGGTCCCAATGAGTTTGACATCGTTTTAAAGCTTATTAAACGCTGATTTTAAATATACAAAGAACTTTTTCTGCCAAGTTCCAACAAGGGTGTCGAAATTGTTTCAAAAGAATATATATATATATCTCGATTGTTTTGTAAACAAAATTTTTGAAATTTATTATTTATCTACATTTTAATAACCTTGTAATATACACACAGCACTTATATTATAGTTATCATTTGGCGCGCAGTGATTTAAAACCTTTAAAGCTCGATTGCATCAACGTTATTTCGGCTTTAAGTGAGATATCTTTATTTATTTAGAAAGAAAGATGAAAATAGACACATGTTTAAGTATCGCTTAAAGCCAAAATAGCATTGGTGCAATAGGGCCTAAGACAACTGTATTAGAATTAAAACAAATGAAACATATATACATATATATTGTATCATCTATCTTCTAAAACTCTTTTTGAACTTGGCAGAAAAGTTCATCGCATATTTAGAATCAGCTTCATAAGCTTTAAAATGATGTCAAATTGGGACCCGACTGGACCGAAAAGAGCGGGCTAAACTGGTCACTCAATTTATTGAAGCTTTCCAGCCTACGTGGGAATTGGGGACGCAGCTACGCCCAATTCCCACGTAGGAGCTTTTCACGTCCGCGCGAATCCTGTCTTCAGGAGCGGAAACGTGCGGAAAATATTGTGTGAAAATTATCACGCAGTTAACTTCGTTGTCCTGATAATGTTTTTAATAATGTATCACACGTGCCGCTGACACGTGATGCTTTGCGAAAATTAATTTCAAGATCACGTAACCCGCTGCGCCATTCGACTCCACATGCTCCGTATGAGGCTCGAAAGGGAACGGGGGAAAAAATTGCTACTCTCTCTAATTAGGATAGATATACCACCATAATTAGAGCGTGGAAAATGATATTTTGAGCTGCGCATACGGCGCGATAAATCGCTCGCTCACACTCGTGGGAAACGCGAGCGTGTCGGTGAGGTATGAGTGCCCGCCGACGGGATCGTTCCGGGAAGCGGGCGGGTTTCTATCCGCGGCCGACGACAGAGCGTCGGCGCCGCGACGGCAGGAGCACGCAGACGCGTCTGGACCGGCGTCGGTGACGTAGAGTAATCGAGAGACGAGAATTGCGAAAGCGGGATCCGGAGGCAGGCTCCGCCGTTTTCGCAGGTAACGCGCTCGGTCCGTCCGCGGTAGTGGCTCGACCGCGATTCCTCCGTCGGGATCAACGCGCGAGAAATCGCTCGTCATCACGCGAGACAGTCGCACCCGCCGCGTCCACGCGTTATGCGAGCAATTACTCTGCGAGGCATCTCATCGATCCCCCGACGTATTGACGAGTAACAGGCGGGTCCGCGTCCTCCCGTTCGCGACGCCGCGCAAATCGGAGCGTCCGGAACGATCGAAGTGCGATGACGTATCGCTAAGGGATCGCGAACCACCTGTGAACCGACTCGGAAACGCCAAGACAGGGATGGTCTCGGAGTATGGAGCGTGCATCCGCGTTTGTGGTCTCGCTACAGCTGTGTGACACCATTTGCAAAATGTACGACGGAATTATAATTGTGTAAACGTGTAACTGTTACGTTGGTGTTCAGGAATATCTCAAGCGAGTGACAGACATTGTAAATTGAGAAGAGTAAGCTGATTCGTTCGTGACAGGTAAATGTTTGTGCAACAATGTTACAATGTTACACGCTGCGTTTGAATCCAGAGTGATATATAAATAGTTTTATAGTTTGTGTTATGTTTAACGAATAAATAAAAACAATGAAATTGTTAAAATAGTAAATAAAAAGTTCTAAATTGTGTTATAAGTATCGACAAAAATTAAAGAATTAAATAGTTAATAAATGGTACTTATAAATTTTCTCTTCGATTAGATAGATTAGATTAGATTAATGTTATGCTATATTTTTGTGCTTCTATTAATATTTTAATTTGGAAGCCATAAAACCACTTTTCGATATTTTATCCTTCATTTATCATTCAACGTTATTTTGAAAACTATAAAAAATAATTGAAAAAAACATTTCCTATAAAGCTTTTAATCATATAATAAAATAAAAGTAAAAAAAAAATTTGAAAAATAAAAAAATAATCTATTAA
>VBVR01000409.1:0-10238 GCA_011638315.1 Tetramorium parvispinum | reverse complement strand
CTATTAAGCTCTTTTTCATCACGTTTATCAAAATTGAAGAAAGAAAATGAATATTTTTAAAGTTTTTAGAAAAGATATGTAACTCACGTAAATTAAAATTTAAATGCAATTATTACTCATTTTTTAACGATCTATTTTGCATTGTCCTTTGCACTGTCAACGTTTAAAACAATAACAATTGCAGAATAGACATGAATTAAAACCCATTGCACAGTTATTTCATATATTAAAAATATTTTATTGAAGAATTAACGGGTAATAATGGACAATAATTGGGCAAAAAAAATTTTAATATTTCTCTGATATGTTCTATTACGTTTCATTACATATTCGAGTTTACAACAGGTTGTTCTGTTATATTTGCAGATTGATGACTAGTTGGAAGAACAAGGATAACAAACATGAAATACTTGAAAGTTGTGTTGTTCATATTCAATCTATTAATATGGGTAAATAACACGCATGCACATTGTAACATTATAAATTAAGTCTAGAAATAGCGACACGTGTCGCGGGCACTTAGACGCAGATACTCGAACTATAAATAATTCTGGCGTAATTCTGTACTTCAGAGCAAAACAATCGTTTTTCGTACTGTTGCATTGTCCCCGTCTGAATTAGCGTCTATTCCCCGAAATGGAGGCGGACAATTATTTTAAGCTTCGCTCAAATTTACGCGATGTTCAGGAAAGGAGTTCCCTGAGGAATACAAAATTACTATCTCTCTCCCCGTCGCGATAAGGGAACGATCGGGCGGTAATATCACACGGTTTTTCCTTTCGGCAGTTGGCTGGCTGCACAGTGCTCGTTATAGGCGCGTGGTTACTCCTGGAGCCGAGCAAGGGACACATCCTCAATCTTTTCGTGTCTGACGTCAAGCCGCACGAGACTATCAATCTGATAGCCTACAGCCTCCTCGGGCTCGGCTTCATCGTGCTCACGGTCGGCTTCTTCGGCTGCCGTGCCGCGCTACGCGGAAATCAATGCATCCTCGCCACCGTGAGTGAAACGACATTTTTATTGCCTCCGCCCCTCGGGGCAAGTGTACCATTATAGACGTCGGGTCAGGGTCGGAGATGTTTTTATCGCTGCTCGTTTTTCCGCAGTACATGAGCATGCTGGTCGCGCTTATCGTCACGGAACTGGTGACGGCCGCGATCGGCGGGTTGATGACTTTCCAGATCCTGTCGGAGCTGGAGGACCGGCTCACCAGTAAATTGACGAAGGAGTATGGTCACGATTCGACCACCAGCGATCTCGCTTTCAGCCACAGTCTGGATTTCGCGCAGTATAAGGTGTCGTATCAAGTTGATCGTTTGATTGTTCGTCGATTTTTACGGCGTGTCTTGTTATTCAGGAACCGCTTTTTTTTTATTGAGAATCCTTTCGCGATATGTTCTTGATTTCTCTTTATTGCATTTTTCGTTTAATCCATCTTGCGTACAATTTTTTAACTATCGATATTTTATGTGTTTTTATTTGTTGTGTTGGTGTTATTTATATATTTTTATTTGTTATGTCAAGTTTTTTGCTGTGAACATGTAGAATATAGCCAAAATAATGTAAACATCTGGGAAGTACACTACAATTGTTATATTAATAAGAGATTATCATATCTTTATAGTATAGATTCTTATTCAGATTCTATCCTTATTGTAGTCATACAGTATTTAAATAGTCACTAGAGTCCAATGTTATATCATTCTTATAGAAGAATATCTTTCAAATAAAAAAGGTTTAAAAACGGAAGAAATTTGCTTTTCAAAACTGCTCGCAATGATTCGATGATATTTGAATCGAAAGATTGCGCTGGCTAGGAAAGATATTAAAGTTTTAAAGAATAGAAATTCGAGTAATTTTAGAAAGTAGAATAAAACAAATTTCTTTCTCCACTTGTATAAAGTGCAACACTCAACTATAAGTATTTGAAAACTTGCCATTTCTCAACTACTTGACCGATTTTTAGGAAATTTAGAGAAAGTATTAAGAATAAAATTTTTATTTGGTATTACTGATGCTAATCAAGCGTTGTTGAAGGTATTTTATCAAACTTTAAAAGCGAAATATTGGAAATTGTTGCTGTGAGCATGCACAAAATCTTATCTTTTCCAAACTTTAATTGTTACTCATTTGTCATAATTTTCCGACAAACGATTAAAAAATTGTGATGATTTATCGATTCATCATTTAATCCCATTTTTATGAAAAATTTCGCATATTCTAACAAAAATTTGTTTTCTTTTCTCTAATATCTTTTTGAACTGTTTGTCGGAAAATTATAAAATTTTACGAATAAGTAGCAATTGAAGAGTGAAAGAATGGCATACTAAAGATAATTCTGCGCTTGTTCATCTCATCAATTTCCAATTTTTCAATTTTGAAGTCTGATAAAACCCTTTCAATGACGCTTACAATCATCATCAGTGTCACCAAATAAAAATTTCATTCTTTCTTAATACTTTCTCCAAATTTCATAAAAATCGGTCAAGTGGCTAACAAGAAATAGTAGCTTTCCATAAGTAGCCATAATAAACTGTTACACCTTGTGTTAAACTGAAACAATTGAAAGAAATTCTGTTAAAAGACTAGTAAATTTATTACCGACTATTTAAACATTGTATGATTTCGTTTCAACAAGGACTGCCTTTGCTTTGGGCGCTTAGGCGCTGAAAGCATTATTCTACCTTTGTTACTCATTGTATGTTGAAGAAAGATAGAATGACGCTTTCAGTGTGTAAGCGCCCAAAGCAAACGCAGCCAAGAATAGAATCTGTGCTGAGAAATAATTCTCTTATTAATTGCACAAGTAGTGTATTTCCCAAATATTCACATTATTTCACATTGTCCATCCCTTGTATTTTTTTCCAGAAAATTGCACGTTGTAATGATATTCTATGCATGACGCTTTAGCGTAATGAATGCGACAAATATACCTCTTTCTTATTTAAAATATTATATTTAAAAGTGTCTCGTCTCATTTTTCCTGCAGCATGTATTACATAACGCGGAAACGCGCATGTAAATTATGTTTCATGCATGACGGGGTCGCATGCGATGCTTTATCAGAAATCGTCTGCCCGATGAGACATTTCGCGATGGTTCGAAGAGCACATGGATGATTCCATTGCAGTTTAATTGCTGCGGAATATACGGCGATGACGATTACAATACCACGGATTGGTGGAGGAACGGTCAACTCTCGGGGAGCAAGAAGCAGGTTCCCCTCACGTGTTGTATTCTCAAAAATAGCGAGGTACTCTATACGTTTGAATTGACTGGTCACTAAAATAACACGAATATCGAGTTTTTAATAGTTGAAAATACTAACAAAATATTTTTTTAGCACAATAGTAAAAAAACAACAATAAATCATAAATCCACATACATTATTGTCTAGATGTCTCTTTTGAAAATAATATAAGTTGTTGAGCATATATATTTTAATATCTTTCTCGTTTCTTAAATAATTTTAATTTTTTTGTTTATCTCGTTTCTAAGCTGTCCGTTAATCTTAAACGTCAATATACTATGACTCACGATTCATTAGTAAAAGCGAGAGCTTCTGTTTTACAGAATAAAAATACAGGGAGCCCGATGAGCGTTGTTTCAAGAGTGTTTCACAAAAATGTGAGTAAAATGTCAACGACGAAGCGAATGTATGAGCTGTATGTAAGTAATCTTTTGTCGCTGGCAGAATGAGAAGCCGTGGCTGCATCCGATGCCAAAGGATGAGGCCGCGTGTCAAGTAGAAGACGTAGAGGGTCACGAGGGATATAGGCACAAAGAGGTATGCATTGTATCGCCAACTATTATGTATCACCGCTGCACATTGCTACATATTTCAAATGAACGTTTTTTACGATACATTTTCTCAGGGCTGCCTCGGAAAAGTCACGACCTGGCTGCAGTGCGAGAGTTTCACATTAGTGTTTCTCGGCATGGCAATGGCGGGAATACAGGTAAATCTTTTTAGTATTTCTCGTAAACTTCTAGACGAAGCGATTTGGTTAAATTCGGGCAAACCGCCCCTCATGGGAGGAGGGGGGGAGGTACCCTATATTGTAGAGTTTGATGAGAGGAGTACAGTGGTACAACTCATTTTTGTTAACTCTCATTCGTTTGTCCTTGAGAACAAAAAATATGATATATTAAAAAAATTTGATTGTGTTATATATTAATCTCCTTTGCTAAGGGGAGGGTGGGAGGTACCCTATATTGTAGAGTTTGATGAGAGGAGTACAGTGGTACAACTCATTTTTGCTAACTCTCATTCGTTTGTCCTTGAGAACAAAAAATATGATATACTCTAAAAAGTATGTTAGTCACTATTTTTAACACTGATCCGGCCAACTAAGGCAAGACCGATCACTGATCCGGCCAACTAAGGCAAGATCGATCACTGATCCGGCCAACGTACAAACGTGGACCTAGCTTCGCCCGCCACACGGGTCGGGTGGGGTGGAAGTAGCTTCGCGTGGAAGTTGCAAACCCATGTGGAACCGTACAAACGTGGACCTAGCTTCCCCCGCTACACGGGTCGGGTGAGGTGGCAGTAGCTTCGCGTGGAAGTTGCAAACCCATGTGGTACCGTACAAACGTGGACCTAGCTTCCCCCGTTACACGGGTCGGCTTAGTTGGCCGGATCAGTGATAAAAATAGTGACTAACATACTTTTTAGAGTATATTATATTTTTTGTTCTCAAGGACAAACGAATGAGAGTTAACAAAAATGAGTTGTACCACTGTACTCCTCTCATCAAACTCTACAATATAGGATACCTCCCCCCTCCTCCTATGGGGGGGGGGTTTGCCCGAACCCAACCAGCGATTTAAAAGAAATGTATTCATCGAGTCAAAGATTCATGATTTTACTCAGAAAATGCTTTTGATCTTTAAACTTTACAAAGATTGTACTCCTAACTAGAAATAATCAATCTGACGTCAATACATTGATAAATGATTGATATCGAATACTGATTGTTATCTTTGTCATTTTTTATCTCATCATAATTGTGTTTGCATAATATACATAATGTTAATTAACTAATTGCGAATATAAATTCCATGTGATTTCTATTGTTTTTCGGCTCTATATAAATCGAATCAATGCAAATTGGAAAGCACAATATACATATATTTATATGTACACTCTCAGCCAAAAGTTTGGATATAGTAGTAAAAGCACAAGAAAATTTCAGCGAGGCTTTTTTTTCTTACTATTTGTCGATAAGAATAACCTTCATTATGTAAAGTGATTACAGCACTTTGTTTTTTAATACTAATTTCCAGAGTTGGGAAAGTTACTTTTTAAAAGTAACTCGTTACCGTTACCGTCAAAAACTAACGGATCGACTTTTCGTTACTTTTTTATAATACATTAATTTAATATTATATAATATATTTATTTTAAGTCACCAACAGTTACGACGGTTACTTGTGCAGATCTAATGCGTTATTTGTTTGTATCTCTTAAAGTGCGTACAGACTTATGATGCAAGGGTCATAGCACACACTTTCCATAAGACCAACAAGATTTCAACCAACTGCGATGCTCTATTTGCTAGATACTGTTTTATAATACTATTCGTTACGGCTCTAGCAGATCAACGTGATAACAAAAAGCTGAGCTTTTATTGGATATCGCGCGTCGCATATCATGTTATTGCGCTGGTCTGCTAGAACCATTAAAAAGCGGATATTGCAAAGTAGTGTTTTTGAAATATATGTATAAAGTAACGATAAAAATAACTGTTAAAATCGTTATTCGTTAATGAAAAAATGTAATAGCGTTACCGTTATCGTTACAGTCAGAAAAAAATAAAAATCATTACTTCGTTACTAAAAAAAATAACGATAACGATACAGCGTTACAAATAACGCAGTTCCTAATTCTATTAATTTCCTAACGTTTATCCATTTTGTCTGTTTAGAACACAATTAATTTATTAAATCTGTGAAAACAAAGTTTGAAAACAAAACTTTGAAAACAAAGTGAATAATGTTGATATTCACAATATATATTTATTATTAAATCAATGTATACTATTTATGGAAACTCACAAAATCTACTAACAATATATTACAAAATAAAAGAATAACAGAATATCAAAGTAACCTTGAGTAACCTGGAGTTTGCGCCTCAATATCTTATCAAGGAAAGCAGCCAACTTTTACGAAATCTTGTGTATCTTTTTGTTATAAGCTGTAAAACTTCTGGATAGATATTATTGTATATAATGAGTTTACTAATTCATAACTAAAAAAATTTCTTTCTGAGCCGTTAGGTTCTTGGTAAAGAAAAAAAATAAATAAATAAAATAAAATATATATAAATATATATAAATATATCGATGTATTCCAACTTTTGGTTGGAAGCGTATATTTAATGTAGAATTGATCGAAAAAACAATGAATTCTTATAAAAATATTCGTAATTACTCAATTAATATAAAAACAATTATAATGTGATTAAAGATGACAAAGATATTAATTAGTATTTGACATTGATCATTCATCGACATCGAATTAAAGTTGTTTCGACTAATCATTTCTGACTGGGATTGTATAACTCAAAATACAATTCTTTATTTAAAGGAATGTTCTATTTTTTTTTAAATAATAGATTTATTAGATTATTTTCCTAAATACCTTCTTCTTTTGTGTTTGGTGTATTTTGTGAAAAAGAAATAATTATACAATTGCATTTCAGACGTTCGGGATAATAACGTCCGCTTTCCTCTGCCGCACGATAAGAGATATGCAGGAAGAATGATCCAGGGTTCGTAGTCTCAATGAAGTAAAGAGAATGTCGTGGCACGTTCAATCTTTACATTGACAACTTTGGCAGAAGAAATATATTCACTTTGTATCTTCGTGTATCGCTACTTGGGAGGACTTTCGAAATCCGTTTTGGTCATGTGTGTCAGGACAATCATCGGGATTCGCAGCTAAGCAATATCGCGAAGGAAGAAAGTAATCTAAATATTTGTTCTGTTCCACAAGGTGTCTGTTCATTGAGAACTTCGAGAAATGCCGAACTTCGAAATAACGATAAGTGTTACGCTTAAGTTTAGATCGACTCCCACCTCTGTGCGCGTTTTGCTGCCAATCAGCAATAATGTGATCAATACACCCTGCTGTACATATACAACATATGCATCTGTGTCGTGTTCAATCTAACTAATTCTAAGAAATAGCGATATTACGATGATATCGCTGGTGTCTCACGACGATCATCGTCGGAGCTTGGCAACGTGAATGATTATTATCCGTGACAATTCTGTCGTTTTGTAAATACACTTGCCAGTGCCAAGAATGATGGATACATGCGCTGTGTGCGTGAAAACTTTCGAGTTAGTTTCTTCTTTGTGGAAAATTTACCTGATTTGAGAAACAAAATAATTTTTCGCACAAAGTTGTACATGAATTTTTGAAGAAATATCATAATTTTTAATGAATAAGAGTGTTTATGTGAATATACTTAGGGGAGACTGAGGCTGATTGATATATTCCATTAACAGACTGCTAAACAATGTTAGTAGTCCAATAAGAAATACATTAAAATCATATACCGCTGGTCCACTTTGACTGACATGAGTTATTAAGGCGTGTTTAACTAGCCTAGATTCTTAGCTATAAATCGAACTAAAGAAATTAAAAAATTTCAGTTATATTTAATAATATAACATATCGTTAAATTTTTATTTATACATATATTTCTATTTAGCCTAATGATATATGTTCAAGATAGTGCCAAATAATCTCTGTGTTTCGATAACTTGAAGACAAATTACAAGTTTTAATCAATCCCAGCTTCTCCTAATAATCGTGTATGTTAAATCTTTATAGACATTTATCATCTATTTCGAGATGGATGATGCACACATATATATATATATACTTATATATATATATATATACTATATATATGTCGGTGTATAAAAATGCGTCATATATATTCTTTAAGGAAACGCTTTCCTGTCTCCGACACTAATTTTCGAAGAATGTATTATTATAACTTGTGCCAAAAGAATTTATTATACAATGAGTGACACAAATTTTAATATATTTTTATTTTCTCAAACTTGGCAAAACGAAATGTCTTGCGTTTATAGAACGCACCTCAATAATAATAAAGATGTTGTTCTCTGTGTAAAAAATTGTTACTTTTTTATATATTTTCATAAATTTACATTTTGCACACCAAAATTTTTAATATTTAAAGTTACCCTTTTACAACATAAATAGTTGCCTTTGTTATAAGCAATTAATAATTCTTAACGTCAATTTTATAAAGTTCATATTTGCTTAAATAGGACATTATCACTATATTGACTCTGGCATTAATTTCATATACAATTGTACAAATATGTACTAAAATTAACAATAAGAAGACAAGTTTTCTACATATGTTTGATCTCACTTAAATGATCTCATTTTGATAATTATATATCAAGTACGCAATTAGCTTTCTTCATAAAAATAAACATCACGGTCGTTTAGTGGTTGGACTGGTCGACAGTTCAAAAGTAATGGGCCTTCTACTGAACAGATTCTTCGAAATTTCTCCATCTATAACAAAAAATTATATTAATAACGATAAAGCCGAAAAATATTTTAATGGTATATGATTTTACCTGAGATGAAGATATAGTAATTGGTTCTTGCTGAACGATCCATGTAACAATTTCACTGCAAGGTGGCTGGCTGAGAGAACCACTGTACGTATAATAATCCCTATCAAAAGGCGTAAAAATCCACTCCAATGGAAAAGGAGGTATGTAAACTTTAGATCCCGGACAGGCGATGCGCCACAAATTGCTCACGATGTGATCCAAATAAGGATTATCCGCGTCATTTATCTGCATCATTGAGTATGTATCTTAATGAGCAAAGATGATTATGATGACTCAAGCTTAACAAGTACAGTACATTTCACTGATCCATTAATTTAACTTCCTAATACTTGTAATAAAACATTTATATTATCTGCTAACAAAAGGATTATACTTGAAGAAAGAATGAAGCAATCACTATTCCGTCTTTTGCTCCAAGCGCAATCGCATCCATTGGCGATTTAATCCCATGTTTTATGTGAATGATCTGTAGTTCCATAGGAAAACGGACATAGTCCAAAGTGTGTTCGCTGCCCTCTTCGTTTGATGGACCCCAATGGAAGAGAACGTTAAAGAAATCGTATACATCGGTCAAAGGCCCTCCTTGGAGCTGCGGCCATGTGGTACTGGTCCAGAATCCTCGAAGTATCACTTCAGATTAACATAGAACATTATATAGTACAATACATAACTTTAATCAGTCTATTTTATTTTATGTCATTATTATATCCTAATAACATTAAAAGTATATCATTACATGAATCTTAATTTATTTGCTTGTAGAAAATTCACATTTTATTTCATACTATTATTCTATTAATGTTAAAAGTATATCATTAAATTTAGGCTTTTGCGATGTATGTACATGGATTTAATTTCCGGATTTAAGACGCGTAAATTTTTTATCTGCTTTCGCAATTTCGTGAACATTTCAATTCACTTCATCAGCTAGTATTAAGTTGTTGATATTGGTGGATACAACCCGGAAACCAAACCGAATTTTAATTAAATTAATTTTAATTTTATTTATTTATAGAAAATTTACATTTTATTTTTTATGCCATATATATTCCAATAATATTAATAGTATATTAATAAATCTATTTTGTTTGCTTATAGAAATTTCACGTTTACCAGTATGGCCATCATTTGCGATAGTCATCGACAGAGGTCCGCTATTGTAATTACTCCATCGAAGTGGTTCAGATGGTTGCACTACTATAGCGAGCCTAGTGGTGATATTAATAGGCGATTGATTGCTGCCGGTGCTCTCAGGATACAGATCTTTCCACGTATGAGGACCATTTTGATGAGCATAGCCGAACGAAAAAGCAAGGGGACGATAATCGTTTTCCATCCATGAAAATAACTGCGTCCAATCCAAAATTTCAGTTAATAAAAGCACTAGAATGAAAAAATTATATTGCGAAAATATCCAACAATAAAAATAATATTTTGTAAATACATAAATATTATAAAACTGTAAAATTTATTATTATTATTTTACAATTAAATCGTCGCTTTTTTTTCCGTGAGATACGCACCCATAAGTAAAACGCTGCTACAAGCGACCATACATTCCGCTAATGAGAAATCCAACATTTTTGTAACGAAGCTTTATTT
>VBVR01000408.1:13158-52133 GCA_011638315.1 Tetramorium parvispinum | reverse complement strand
CAGGAGGAGGTGGCAGGGGGGGTTAGCGTGGTGTGGCGTGTAAATTATGGTTCGTGGGGAAAAGGCACCCCGACCCTCGAGAGAAACGGGCGGCCACGAGACTCCCGCGCGGAGCCCAACGTTTCGCCTCACTGCCGGGCTCACTGCAGGCTCTGACGCACCAGAGCAGAGCCTGCCACCTCCTCCTGTGCGCGCCACCCCCCCGGTCGAGAGAGCGCGCCAGCCGCCCACATGCCGCCCTCCACCCTTCAGCTACCTGCCAGACTTGCCGGCTCACCCTCTTTCCCCTCTGCTTTCCCTAGTCTCCCCCCAGCTTCGTCGCATCGTGAAATTTCTCACGCATTTCTTTGCCGCGGTTTTGTGAGACAAAAGCGCGCCGGCACGCATGCACGACTCTCCCCGGCGAGCAACCCCTCCGAAATGATCTCGGTATGGAAATCTTGTGGTTAGACCGCGCGGTTGCGACACACGGGGTTGGCAACAACACGCGCTGGCTTCTTCTGTGTTCCTCCGCGGTGCAGGAGAGAGAGGAAGCGCGTCGTCGTCTCGCGGGGGTGCGGATACCCCGTGGACGGCACGCGCTGGATGCTGCGAAACCGGCCGGAAGACTTTAACGCTCCGATCGAGCGTCGAATTCAGTCGGCGATTAGAAATGATTTCTTCTCCTATGTCGGGATGTCATTAATTTTTGCGGATTGAGGGTACAAGTTGTACAAGAGTGCGTGATTTTCTGTCGACTTTTTTTTGTCTCGGACCCGCGAACGCGGAAGCAAAAGTTTCAATCCTCACGCGACTCACGTCGCGTTCAAATTATTATTTTAGAGTGACGCGTCGCATTTTCGAACAAGCATTTTCTATGCGACTATCAAATTTACATGGAATATTTAAAACCCCGTGGGTCGAGGGTCGAGAGGCACCGTCATCGTCATTGTCGCGTACATATACATCCCAGAGAGAAATGATGATCAAATCGACGTGGAATTGATGCCTTTTCGACGCAAAAGACATCGATTTAGTGTCGATTCGACATGGATTTGATCAATCATTTCTCCCTGGAATTATATATACGTACGACCAGAATAATAATTTTGAATCTATCGGGATCGCGCGCGAAGCTGAATGAAAAATATGATAAATCTCTCTATGATTCTAAAGATCGAAGCGCGAGAAACGAGATTCTTGATCGACGCCAGATATTCAATGCCAATGTCTCCGAAGTGCCTCTCGAAAGAGGAATTGAAAGTCCGCGAGAGGAGCGTAGCGTCTTCGCGAGGTCGAAAGTTCACTGAGGAGTCCGACTGCAGTCGTCCGTACGCGTGATTCCGATGATCTCTGACGTTCGCGATTTAGTTTTAATTGTTCAATTATATCGTGCGATTAATTTAAACTCAATATCGTGCTTGAAAGATTTACTCGCATTTTCTTACTTTTACATTAAATTAACTTATCCAGTCCTCTCGACGTGTCTGAATGTTTAATCTAATTACCCGCTGCTTTTTAACTTTAACGCGAAATTTCTCTCTTTTCTTTTCTCTCTCTCTCTCTCTCTTTCTTTTACGACGCTATTACTTCGATCGAATGACAGGGTCATTATTCGAAGCCCGATTCATCCGATTAGAGTCGAAGCTCTCGTTTTCATTCGATCGTTACTAGGTGCATTACATTGGTGAATCACGTGGATGCAAAGTGTCTAAACCCTAAACTGCTTAATATCTTTCAACAGATGAATTTCAAATCGGACCGACGTCGCTGTTGAGGCTACGAATTTCTCGCAAGATTCCACCGGGCAACTAAACGTAACTTCGTTACGAGTCTCGGTGCTACGTGTCACGCAAATAACCAGCTCATTAAGGATTCATGAGAGATCTACCTAATTTAAGACTATTAATTGTGCGACCGTGTCCTAAATTCGCCGACGGTACGTGTTTTAATTCGGCCGTGTGACGGGATTGAATAGCGTATCGACGAGGGCGATCGATCGGAAGGCGACAGGCGAAGAGCACACAGGTTCCGCCAGAACCTCATGGGGTAAACGCGGGCTCGATGCGGAGGGATGCCGCGTGTGTTTCCCTTGTCCGCGAGCTCTCTCACGCACCGCCAATGCGGCTGAGATCGCGCGATCCCATTGGCTGCTCCCGTGCCGTGGTGTCGGCGATGGGTACGTCCAGGTTCGACGCTCGTGCCCGACCGAAGTGTGCGCGCGTAGATTCTCGCGTTTCCCCGCAAGTAGCGTTCAACCAGTTGGGCCAGGCGGCCGATCGCGGGCAGAGGGGTTCGCGGGATTCGCTTCGGGATTGCTTATCGAGGATCGCCCCGAATAGCTGTCGGTTGTACGGATTATCGATATGCTGCTGGTATAGCTCGTCAAATCGAGATTCGCTTGTATCTTTTACTTTGCGCGCAAGTGTGCGTGTGTGTGCGTGAGAAACTGTGCGATCAGTGGGTTCGGCGAAGAGGGCGAGAAGGGTTCGCGAATTTGAATTCGTAAAAATTAAAAATTCCGCCGCGGCACATTAAAGATAAAGAGTCTCAGGCCGGCATTCATAGTCAATTCTTATTCTCGAGACAGTCTTAAGTAATGTCTTAAAGTACTAATATACTTAAAATGCTAATACGGTTTTGTGACTGGTTTAGAATATCTCGAGACTTAAAATGCTAATACGGTTTTGTGATTGGTTTAGAATATCTTAAGATGATCTTAAATATAAGAGCAGACTATGAATACCGGCCTTAGATTTCGAGTATCTGAGAAGAGATCATTCTAATCTAAAGATACTTAAGATACTTGAAAAATTTACACTCTTAAAATTTTTGGGTATATTAATAGAATGGTTCCTAAATCTGTGAACAATTGTCGATGTCATGTGGTGTATCTGTATTAATATGAATATCTCTCAGATCCACGAACCATATAATCCTCAATGAATCCCGATTATTTGTTTAGATAGTGTTCAATAAAATTAGTCACTTTAATAAATTGTCTACAATTATGACAAGTAAAATACCGCAAAGTCACTATTAGGCTCCGTGCCAGTTTTTCGGCTAAGCAAAGCCGCTTCCCTTCAAAATTGATACCATATTTCACAAGTCGTGCGTACGTGCCGGTCTCGTGCCGCGTCTGGCTCTCGGCCAGTGAAACGAAAGGGATGTGCGAATTCGAGAGGGGCGATCGGGAAGGACGGGGATGGCGCTGAAGAGTGAAAATGGTGTTTCGTCAATGAGAGAAAGAGGAAACGGAGGCGCGTTTCGTGGCTAATATATCGTGTGACGTGATTATTTTGCGGTTGTGTGTAGCGAGATGCGAATCAGTAGCGGGCATAATCAACGCCGGCTGAGGGAGAAGCGAGTCCCTCGGTCGCTCGTGCCGTAAGGACCGGCGGGCCGTCGCGTCCCTCGGCCACGTTCTGAAAACGAGCGAAAGTGCAGTGTGCGATACTCCTTCGAACGCCGTCGTCGGCTGCACCTGCAGGGGTGCATTGATCCGGCGGTGAGGTGAGACAGGGGGCGGTAAAGGGAGAAGGGCGACCGAGTCGCAGCGGTATCCTGGAATTTGCGCAGGACGATTGTGAAATGCGGACCGTGCTGGATTTCGCCGATGACTTTTTGGGATTGGTTCTCTTTCGCCGAGCGACCCTCGCGCTATGCAATTTTTATATTATTTAACAGCACATATATAATATTCAAATTGAGCAAAACGGCCATAGAACCAAGCTGAGTGTAAATGCTGATTTTATATTATATGTAATACGTTTTTTATTATGTTTTATTTATATAACCAATAATTCGATAGTAAATCTAGAAAGACACAAATTCATATGCAATATTTATGATACTACGATAACATTAATATAATTTTGAAATGGCGAAAATATTTGAATTTGAAAGATAGAGAATCCTAGTTATGTCAGTTTTGAGAGAAAAACACCTTCTCCTTGAAAAAAATATGTAATATTTAAATTGATCAAAACGGATAGGCTATAGAACAAAGCTGGGTGTAAATGCTAATTTTATATTATATAATATGATTTTTATCATATTTTATTTATATAATCAACCTACGATAGTAAGTCTAGAAAGACAAAAATTCACGTATAATATTTATGATGCTGTGATAACATTAACATGATTTTGACAAACGGCGAAAATATTTGAAATTTGAAAGATAGATAATCTTAGTTCATACCAGTTTTGAGAGAAAAACATCTTCTGCTTGAAAAAAAAACATTTCAATTGCGTTATAAATGCAATTGAAATGAAATGATAACTGTCCAATATCAATGGCGAGTTGAAGCGTATTCATCACTTTTTTAAAGAAATTTACGTTAATCGACTATTTATCCGAGAATCTTTTCAACGTCAGCAAGGTCGCGATAAACTTCTACCCTTTAAATCATCAAACACATTACTTCCGCATTATATCTCAATGGTCAATTTATCGTACTCCTTACGCTAGAATTCCTCCCTATATTTTCTTCCGTGTGTGCGCGTATGTGTACGTGTGGCACGCAGCGTGTGTGGTTAGCTTCGTCTTTTCTTTGTACCGAGTCTTCAGCATCCCGGACGCGAAAGTTTGCGCCACGTCGTCGTCGATCGGCGAGCTGGCGAAAAATGTGTCTCCAGGAACAAAAGGCGTTTAGCCGGCGCGACTTATCTCTAACCGGTGCCTCGGCCATTACCACGCCAATTTCCAGATATTTTTAAGGGGATCGATAGTGGACTGTTTGCGGTTCTTATGCATCTGGCACACGCGCGCCGGCCAACATGCAAGCGCCATGGGCATTTTTTTTCATCTTTCTACCCCTTTGAAGCGTTCGACCCTTTGAAACACGCCTCTTTAACTGCTTAGAGTCTATGAAAAATACGTTACTACTATCGTGCCCATTAGAAGTCGCGTGTGTATTCGAACTCGCAGCAAGTCGATTAGCTATATAGATCTTTATTTTTTTATGGTTTAGAATAATCTTTTATCGTAAATCTTTTTGTCATTATTGGATTTGCATTTTCCTTCGTTCAAAAGTGCGCGTATCAAGATCTTCCTTAGATAGGTTTTCTCCGCCAGTATTAAAATCTATTCAATATAATGCTCGCTGTATAATGTACACATAATCAACATTAGGTGTTCTTTACGGATAATACTTGCACTTTGTCATCTGTATCATGACGTAGCTATCTAGAGTAATCTAATTATGATTATAAGCAGCTTGCAGATCTCGGAAATCATCCCATAAATCTTGTCTGCATCAGACGGCTGGCGCGTGATGTTTCTTGAGAGGGTGGAAGTAATTCCATTTTTCCCTCCGTTGCAACTGTTTTTTCCGGCTTAGCCTCGTTCTTCCGCGATAGCACCTTTATTAATAGCGCGTCGCAACAGGAAACTAAGTATCCCGTGTCGTTGAATAAATATTTATTTTTCGCACTTTCTGCGCTCTTTTAACAAGTGGCTGTTAAGCTCGCTAATTCGAACTATTTTGAAAAAAATTTATTTACGAGTACCGTATATTTTTAACAAGCAGTAAGAGTTTTCTGTTAGAAACAATATTTCTTTTTCATTGAAAGCTGAAAATTGCTTTATAGCTTTAAAATATCACGTTTAATATTTATTTGTTAAATAGTTTAATTAATTATCGAAAAAGTCAAGAATCATTTTATAGAAATTAAAATATTTATTAATTAAACTGTTTTATTATAATTGTGTAATTATGAGGCCTTATTTAGAAGGAAATTCTAAGAATCTCCTTATAATTCTCTTTTGTATTACAATGATGGAAACAATTTTCTTTCGTAAGAAAAGTAAAAATTAAATTTTGCTTTTAATTTCAATAGTTGAGACTCTTTTCGAGATTGGATTGGTATTTTCAGGATGCTCTCATTTAATCTTTAAATGAACGGTTTAAAAATAGATACCGCAGCTCGGAGGTTAGACCCTCATTTCAATTTATCGAGGAGAAAATACTATTGTTACATATCATTTAACATAACATATCATTTACTCTTTAGTAGCTGCTGCGGAAATAGCTGTTAAAAAATTTCATCATCCCAATTTATAAACAGTACAATGATTTTCAAAAACCTTTGGGTGATGATCAATATAAGTGTGTAGAAAACTAGAAATAAATAAATAAATGAATTTAACATAAAATTTTTTCAAAGTTTTATATCAATTTTATTTTATTTATTTATTTTTAGATTTCTAAAGTTTATTTTTCTCAAGTAAATTTTTAGATTTCTAGAGTTGAATATTGCATTATTCTGAGCACGTAACGCATTATATTCTATAGTATGGTTAATCAACCGGACCCGGTCGATCGATGCTTACTCTCAAAGAGAACCAATTTCATGAGTACGCGAAAGAATTAAAAAAAAAATTGTCCTCTTTCTCCGCAAAGTCCGACGGATCTTGACCCAACACCATTCGCCAGCTTCCTTCGTTCAGTCAGCGGTTTAACGTTCATCCGAGGGAAGAAGAAACATCGAAGAATAGCCCGTTAAGGAAGCCCGAAGGCGACAGTGACGTCGTGAACGTCGCTGCGAGATCGGGCGTCAGGAGCGAGGAACACGAGTGCGAGTGCACAAACGGGACCGGTGGTGGTGGTGTACGGGCGAGGGGTGCGCGGCCGGCGAAGCCTTGTGACGAAACGAAGGATTAGATGGTGGAGGTGCTCGGGGGCCGGGCTCGGGAGCCTACGGGGCCACGCAGGGCACCTCGCACCTACCCAGGGCCAGTGCAGCTGCAGGTGCGCCGTGTGGGCCCCCGCGAGGACGTAAAGGTCACCCCTGCAGTCGCCCGGCATCGGGAAGACTCGAAGGACCGCGGAGTCCTCTCTGTCCCCGAGACGAGCTCGGGAGAGGGCCAGGCACGTGCCGAGCTGATCGCGCGACAAGGCACGAAGAGCGAGGAGCTCCCGTCGGAAAAGATTGATCCGACGGGACGACAGGACAAAACGGAGGAGGAGGACGTAGGTCCGAGTGGACGGCCGTTCGCGGCCAGATTCGAGCACAAGTCGGAGCCCGGTCCGGGCTCCCGCGTAAGGCGCGAGGCTGGCGAGCGCAATGTGGCAGAGCGGCGGCATGGGCACCCATGCGGCCAACAACCCGTGGATGAAGCTGATGGGCATCGTCCACAAGGAGCGGAGGCACCACGACTCGGGGTCCACCGCCGCCGCTGCCGCCGCTTCTGGGGTGCAGGGTTCAGCGACCACCGGCAGCAACGATCGGACGCTCAATCAGTGAGTGAAATCGACCTTTACAAATCTCCTCGTAGATATAGTTTTTATTTGGCTAGTATATAAATTGTTATCTACACGGAAAAAACAACCACACTTGGATTAACATGATATGTTTGGTTCAACAAAATTTGGTTGGATTGAATTTCTGAATTATTATAATGAAATAGTCTAGTAATCAATCAGAACATTTAGTTCTAACAACGGTCGACATTTGATTACTGCTGATCCAGTTATAATATCCAAGTGTCTAGTTATTATGACTACATAGCATAATTAGATGAACGTAACATGTATGTATAAGTGATAAAATTGAACATAATTTCTAGTTATTATAATTAAATATTCTAGTACACAACTAGAGGATTTTGTTGTTTTCACCAGAATGCAATCATATTTATTTGGCTACCTACACTAGAATATGTGTAACCAAACTTGTCTGCTTGTTTTCACCGAAAACGCGTTACTAAACTTGTCAAGTTAACTTAATCATAATCAAAAGTATCGTTTATTTTTTACCAGACACTCTGGTTAATATATTCAGATTTCTGATTAATCCAATCAAATTTTTTTCCATGTACAAATATATACATATATAAAACTGTATGTATGTGTAAAGTTCAAATTAAACGCGAATGAAATGTCACCGAGCGTTGCTGAAGTTAAAGTTGAAATTACGTATCAAAAATGCTTACTGAGATGATTCGCCGTAGAAAGTGATCACTCATAATGCCGTCGGAGTGATGAAGCGAGCGAAATGATTGAAGCTTGACGAGTTCAATTTGCTCGTTGAAGGGTCGACAAAAGCAAACATCGTTGAGAAAGAAGGAAGCGGATCTGCGCGGGGATCGAGTAATAGACACGCTCATTTCCTGTCATCCTCGATCGAGGATACTCGACCGCCTTACAAATTCTTCGCAAGTGTTCCGGACTTGCAAGAAGAACGACTTTCAATTTGACGGAGTCGTCGCTTTCAAGCTGTCGAGCTGTAGATATTGGTATTTGCTATGCATAGCGACCTGTCATATGACACGTGTCTATTTTTGCTTTGTCGTTTCATTTCTGCCTCGTCCGACGAATATTCTTTAGTTCCACTGTTGTACGTATTTCTCCTTAAATTTTTCAATTTGTAAATTGCATTAGGATTCTTTCAAATTCTAAATTCTGGGTCTCTTTTAGATTAGAGAGATTATGATTCTTTTGTAATTATTGTTAGAAAATTGCAGATTAATTTCTGCATGTTTTACAATAGTCGGTGTGCGATAACATTACAGAACGAAACAAGCAGATGTGACGTTAACAAGAGAAGCAGTCTCTCTCCATTTCACTTCTCCATTGCTTCCATTGTTCTTCCGTTGTTGTTCCAGTTGCTCCGAATAACTTTGTCTGTTGTTCAAAGCAATCCATCAGCGTATTGCGTTTATACCCTATCTGTCTTCGCGATTCGTAAGTTTCTCTGGTTTTCACCCACTCTTCGTCGTCGCTCTCGTCAAACAAACTTGTCAATGTGCGCTAGCCAATTTTCCTCAAATTGCAGATACAAACGATGTAGGACGTTATTTAATTTTTTAAAGAAGAAATTGACCTTTTTCTGTTATATCAATAGTTCGGAAAAATTCTATATTTATAGTATCTTAAATTCATTTTCGCTCAAACGCAGCTTACGGAGTAGAGAATATGACAACGCGTTTGTCGTTTATCGTCATTTAATTTCCGGTCGAGTGGACGGTAGAAAAACGAGCATCTTCCTCTTATAAGTCGTTTTCGATGCTGACGAATGTTATATTCTTCGGATAGGTGAGCGATTCCTGTGAGCAATTTTATCTCACCGCGAGGAATTTCAGTAACGGCGGAAAAACGTTGAGGAATGCCCTTATGCCTAGAGAGATTCTCGAGAACACACACGTACACACTCTCATACAATCGCATTTTAAACAGCTCAACTGCAAAGGCGGGCAACATGATAAATTTCGGGATATTGTGCACACATTTTCGTTTTGCTGTCGAAGAATGTCACCTATTTTTTCGCGTGACTATATAAATATGCTTACCAGGTTCGTGTTGAATAATAAAAACGATAAACCACATTCCGAAAAATATTATTCAATAGAAATAAAATGTGAAAATTCGACACGGTGATTTGGTATTTCAAATTCTCACTATTACGTGTTCTTTTTTATTGCGGAAATATTCTAAAGTTACTAAAAGAGTTGCAAAGACAAAGGAGAAAGGCTGTTGGATTATGGTACCGTTCGCTGCAAGTCAGTGATAGATACCAACGGACTGATGTCCGACAACCGAATTTGTCCCATTTCGCGGACGGAAATTGAGAGAAGCTGGAAAATCATATTTACCTACCTACACTGGGACGAAATTGAATCGAAGCGTGCATTTCCCGTTGCACATTTGCGTCTCATTAGATCTTGGTGAAAATCTATGCGCTTGTCCACGCCTATCTCGGTTCCACCGGGCGTTGTCCTATTATTTTCCCCACAAACGATTCCACGTTCACTGCTGCAAAGTTTGCCTCGATTTAGCGTCCCTTCATTTAGGTACGCTCGACAATAATGATATTCGCGATATGGAGATGAAATATAAGTAAAATTAAATGATAGAGAGACATTAAAATATCATTAAATATTATGATTTTACCGCGTAAAAAACAAAACGTTCAATTTAAATCAATCAACTTTTATGTTATAATTTATGAATATAATATAAACCTTTGTTAATGATAAGATTGCAAATTTGAGAACGACAGATTAAAAACCTGAGATTTTTTGATACGAGAATTCTAAATCTTTCCGCCTGGTATACGTATAATCGAATATAGATTTTAGAATCCATGAACATCAATATATAGGGTATCAAGCGACACAAAAGCGACGCTAAGTACATGAAAAAGGATTGTATTGGGCGCTGGTATTATGTGACTATAGCACTACAACATCGAGACGTTACCAAGTAGTTTTATTTGGAATTTTAACAAATTTTGAATCAAGCGCTGTAGTAGGTGCTGCTTTAATTGAAAAGATTGATGTAATAGTGACAAAACTTATACTCAAGGATATTCATAAAAGTGCTTTCATAACACGTTTTTTAAAAGTCGTCTTTAGGATTTTAACTAAAAGAAATGTTAAAGATGTTTTTAAGGTTTTTGAAAATTATCCTTAGACATTTTTTGGAATGTGTATGTATACTATTTACTGATAAAAATATTCTTTCATTCGAATATACATATATAACATAATCAACCTGAACGTATTATAGCTTATAAAAATATCGACTATTTTAAAATCTAATTATTTTTATATTCTTTATTATTTTATTTTTTATTATTTCACAATGATACAAAATGATATTTTACGAAAATGAGTTAATAAGAAGAACGCAAGACACAGAAGGAATTATATAATAAATCAGCATGTCGATTATTTAATATTTACATATTTCGTTGTAATGAAAAAGTTATTTTTATTATTATAACAATTTATGTACGTATATAGATACAGAATGTAAATTTAAAACAATTAAGTTCTGATTTGAACTAAAATGCTTGGAGTTATGATTTGTTTTACCTTATCTTAATTATATTTTAATATTTTATTTATTCTCAAGAATTTTTAGATTTTTCGCGATTTGAGTGGAATTTATAATATGATAATACAACTTCTTTCGATTATATTCCTCCTGATACGTTGTCGATTTTTGAGATTTTAGATTTTCGCAATTTGAAATCTTAAATTTTTAGAATTTAGATGCAATTAGTGCAATTTAGAGGTTTCTTTGAACCGGTAAGATTCATACGCAAAATACATACAAAAGAATGGAATCATGACAATCATGCATTCATTATATTTAAAGAGTATATATTTAATATATCTACATATTTTCAATTAGGAATTGTTAGATATCTACAATCTCAGCAAATTTAAATCTTTACATTACAATTTACAAAACGTAATGAAATCACTAAAAAATCTTTTAAAAGAAAAGTATACATCAAGTATATAAAAATTGCTAAAAAATATGAAATCAGTTTAATTAACCGTATTGAGATAAATTTGAATCGCAAAACAATTTTTCAAGCTACGTATGTTTAACTTAAAAAATTTTATTTGTGATTTCAAAGAAATTTTAAGTCATACAAAACGAACATAAAATCAAAATAAGGTATAAAAACTTAATGCGCCTGGGTGACATATATATTTTTACAAGCATATTTCTCCTTTTATATTTTTACAATAATGCAGATGCAAAAATTGATTTTAAATAAATCTGGAAACGCTAAATTTTTATGCCTTAATTTAATTTGCATTCCAAAATTTTTTAAATATTCTTTTGTAATAGATAAATTTCCTCAATTTTACTGAGAATGCCTCTCTTTACTGCGACGCTCCAAGATTCGTCGCTCGTGGCGATGATCCTTATGGGAGACATTATTTTCTTTTCAACATTTTTCATGCAAAATCCCTGCGGCATTTAGATGCATCACTAGATATACTTGGTAGCTCGAAAATATCAGAAATTTTTCGGGCCGAACCACAATTACGTTTCTACAACGCTTTTCCAGCAGACTGCACTTTCGATGAGATCTCCTTGAAGCATCTTTTAATAGGGATGTGTGGCCAGAATAAAACCTTAAATGGGACACTCAATTGATAAGTGATTAATAATAGCACAGAATGAACAAGTCGTTCGCGCGATCGTATTTCGTTACTATTACACGCTCTATTATCACGATCAATACATTACTGTGCAACACGAGGAGAGTAATAAACCTTATCAAAGATATGGCACACGCATAATTGAAAACGATCGAGACACGCGAGAAATAAGAGAGAGAGAGAGAGAGAAGAGAGAGAGAGAGAGAGAAACGATACCAATTTGCATTCTGGATTTCTTTTTTTTCCAGAATCTTTCAATCACGTAAATTAATACATGATGCGCTTTTTTTTCTAATATTCTGATTTCACTTGATCGAAAAGTATTAACAATAATAAACGAAGTTAACTTGATATATGAATAATAATGCAAATACTAAAAATGTACCTGATACAGACGAGTTGGAGTTTAGTGCCTAATAATATTTTTACGTGAATTCATGTAAATTTTTCCGCTCAGCAAATTACACTATTAAATATTAAAGGATCAAATTTAAACGCATTTGCTTAATTCCCCGAGTTAAGTAAAAGTAAATAACTCTGTTATTTTTAACTACCACGTATGTCGAAATTATTATTTCAACACAAAACATGTAGTTGACATGTTGCTATAAATAACTTCATTATTTTAATTAAATTAACAACATGTTGAGCAGAAGCAATGGAGCGATTTAAAGAATAATTAAAAATGAATTCAAATATATAATTTGACATTACGAATAACAATGTACGCACCGCTTACTGTCAATCTTGACACGCAGTCTCACGCAAGCTGGAGCTGAAATAAATACAATTATATAATTAAATAGATAATCAATTTAATAATAATCAATAAAAATTAAAAAATTTTTACGATTATCGATTACAATTGCAGTTTTGTGACTATTTCAAGATTGAAAATATTACAAGGTATTAAAGCTTATTATCTCAATTCTCCTCTTTTCAAGTCGCTATCGCAAATATCTCTCCTCCCTGTATATACACGAGTTTAAAGTGCATTTCTCAAACAAACTGCTCGCTAAGGGTCACAATGTCAATAAATGTACTTCTTAACCCATCTTCGAGGAAGCCTGTCGTGCGGTGTTCCGCAGCGGTGGCTGCCGTCCGTTCTTATTCTAGAGATGACGAAAGTTGAGCGCAATTTCTCGCGGCGCCGAAATAATTCGTTCCGACCAAACGGTCGACGGGATATAGGTGGTGGGTGAGGCGCGGCGCCTTGAAAGCGGGCGCACTTAGCGCTTCTGGCGTAAGAAGCGCTCGCCGGATCCTCATTACGTCCATCATCGAGGCGAAAGCCCGGGTCGACCGGGCGCGCGACGAAGCTTTTCTGGATCCGACCCGTCGGCTAGACCGTATCTTTTGTCTAAGCACCTGTTGCGATCCACTCGGGACTAGGCGAGATTGCGCTATTCCGACGCCCGGATTTAGTTCATCTCGAATGCATACGCCGCATACGCCGCATCCATCGGCCGTGTTTAGCGGTTGGATGGAAACGTGTAACCCACGTCTATTTCACGCTGGCCGGGATTGCGCTACGCGATCGCCCTCGTGCCGCAGAGGGAGAGCACACGGGGAATGTTCACCTGGAAGTTTCCGGGGTTGATAAATGTCGATCGCGCGCCGACCGCGAATAAATTGTCGGTCCGGCTTCTCCTCGACGCGGATTTAATATCCCATGTGGACTTGGCTTCAATGCATATGATATTCCTGTTGCATCTAAATGAGATGTCCTCGCATTTCCTGGCATAATAGCGCGTGCGTGTAACAATTCCTATAGATAGCCGCGATATGCATATACGAGTATGCGTGAGTATAACAGGAAATGTAAATCGCGGGGCGGCGATACTCCGGTAACCGACACGAGGGGACACAATGGCGGCAAACGTTGCCATTTACAATCGGTAATATAATATAATCTACGATGTGCGGAACGTCGAGGGTGAGATTAAAGAAAAAAAGGGGGGAGGGAACGAGGAAGTCATTTCAGTTGGGATTCCACTTTTCCACGACGTTATAACGCACATATATACGGTGGGGAATCTGTAAAAGATCGCCTTCGCAGTTTCCTCCTTTGAAAGGAAAGAAGCGTGAAATCGAGAACATTAAATCGCGACGAATGGATAACGGAAAGGGTGAAGTGCTGGTGGTAGCATCGGACGCAGGGGGGCGATGCGCATAGGCGAGCGCAGGCGAGGGCGAAGGTGGGTAGCAGGTTGTGCGGTGGTTGGCGGCGGCGGTGGTGGTGGTAGCGAGCGGTAGACACGCACGTAGATTTGACTGCGGCCGTGATGACGTTAAGAATAACGAACGAGGCCGAGGGCAAGAGCGAGGCTGCGACCCGACACTGACTCGCAACGGAGCTTCGTTACTATCATTATATAGCGCGCGCCTATACAGCATGTCCGGTATAGCGCTCGTACGTACGTAGAGTCTGTGCGCCGTCTGCATGGTCGTTTTGTGCTCCTCCTGCAGCGGTTCTCAAGAAACCGCGTATTCTTTAACCGCCGCTGACCGGAACCAATCGTCCACCTGATAAGTGGAAAAAGATATCAATAACGCCCTGTTACTGCTGTTGCCATGTTATTAAATGACAATTGATAACGAGTGATATTTGATAAAAATCTTGGAAGCGTATTCGATGTTAAATTATAATTGATGTTGATGTTGACGTCAGTTGTAATTGACTTTTAAAACATATCCATTAATATGTGTCCGGAGTAATATTTTTTTAATATTTGAAAATATCGTATATTGCTAAGCGATATTTTTTTAAATATTTAGATAAAATATATGGTAACATTTAAAAATTGCTCTTGGAATTTAAATTATCACAAACGTTGATATATATTTCTTGTTTATTAGACGTCTAGAAAAGGACAAGAATATTAAAGAAATATATTTAATAGTATTTCTATGCAAAATTATTTTGTAAATGATACTATACAAAAGAATATTTTATTTAACTTAAAACACAATGGAGAAAACCAAATATAATTCTATGAAAAAAAAGTGTCGATACTTTCTCAAGGCATTTATATGTTAAATATAGTAATATATAATAATAAAAATATAAGTAGAAAAGTTTCAAGAGTATTTTAAAATTTTTACGATATATTATTCTCAAAATAGATATATTTAGTCAATTTTCGATTACTTTGTTAAAAACGCAAGTTATTAATAGAATAAAATGTTGTAAAAGCAATGGCGACTCGTCTAACATCGACAAGCCCTTTTTATAATTAATGTTTATATGATGGCATCTATTAAACAACGACGAATCGGAGAATTCGTTTGAATTGATTCTTGGTTGATTCTTGGAGAACCCCTGTTGCAGGGAGAGACCGGGCGCAGCAAACCTCTAGCACTACCTCGCGCCGATTCACGGCAATGCGGTACTCCTATCTATGTTTAATAGACTGCATAGGCGGCGGTTGCAACATCGCTCGTGACTGCGTGTCTTTTGTAAATCCCAGAAAGAGCGAAGTAGGATAAAAAGTTTCCCCTCAGCTAGTTTACCTGTGCCAGGTCACAAAACGTGATTGTACGTCACGTTGTCGGATCAATTTAAGCCAATGATAAGCCAGTGATAGCACGATATTCTTCACTGATAAAACATTAGTATTATCGAGGAATTATGATAAAATTGTAGGGATATAATAAAAGAGATAATAAAATTCGCAGCGGAAATTACATAGAAAATTTTGAGGATTTCTATATTCTAAGAAAAATTTTCCAGTTTTTGTTCAATATAAAATACATCGCAGAAAAAGTATTTTAATCATAATATATAAATAATAGTAGAAGGAAGAGTATATCATACCCAGTTTTCATTTCCAGTTTTTATTTAATATCTAAAAAATATATCGCAGAAAAAGTATTTTAATTTATAAATTATAGCAGGAAGAACAGTATATTATTCGATTAATAACAATTAAAAATTTCTATTGGTGTATTTTAATATCTCTGAAACGCCGCGTCCATCCATCTTTCAAATGCGGCTCTGATCAAACGAACAATCACCGTATCACCGTTATTGAAATTATTCCAATAGAACCGTTCAAAAAATTGTATTGTTTCCCTTCATCGCTTTTCATTTTTCATCTGCTCGAATTGTGACAACACATCACCGATATTCGCGCGATATTTTTCTGACCGACTGGCTGTCTAGGACATGGATTTATCCACGTAGGATATTTCGCGGTCTGGTTATAACTATCGACCATGTCTACGCACGTTACAAGATATAAAGCAGTATGTCCCAGCAGAATAAACTGTCACATCATATTCCGCTGTCATACGCCAAATGTGAGTAAATCCATATAATGAGCGTACGTTTTCCTCGTGTAGACAGTAACGATTGAAGTCTGACTATTAAAAAAAATTTTTCCACTAAAATTTTTTTATTAGTCGCGAACGATTTTCGCGAAACACACGAGACGCGTTCTTTTATTATTCCTAATTACCTGCTCTCCGTTTTCTTTTCCTTGGCGCAGAAAGATGTTTCGTATACATGCACATGCTTTAAGTATTAAGTTTTACAAGACTTCTCGGTACACAGGTCGGGAATGTGTGCGAGTTGCTCGACTGCTATTTTCTTTCGTGTCTTCCTCGCATTTCTGATTTAAGGTTTCGTGAATTTTTACATTCTACATGTTCACATTGAAAGCTTGTACAGGATGTACTTTCTCGCGAGTACAGTGCTTTTTTATTAGTTTGCATAAATCACAAAAATCATGGCAGCATGATAAATGCATATTAATTCTTTTTTTTGAAACTATAAAACTTTCTTCTACAAGTGGAGCCAGCTGCTTTGAAAAGTTTTTCAGGTCACTATGTAGCTGTTTTACGCTGCAATCAAATAGGACACGTCGCTGCTAAATAATGTAATACTCAAATAGATGTCGATGGATATACAGAATTTCAGTCAGGGATATGATTGACTTGAAAAATTTTTTTCATCATTTTTTCATTCGAAAATATTTTTATTCATAAAGATATAAAATAAAAGTTTTATTTATATACCAAAGAATTATCAATTTCCTCGATATTTGAAAATTTAAAAATCTATTAAAGAATGAATTTCTATAAAAGAATTTCTTGTCTATTAAATCTATTAAAGCAATCTATTAATTCAGACTCAGCGATGCGTTGTGTGACGTCTTAATCAACTATCCGTGACGTGTACATGAATACACATATACGCACGCATACGACGCATCCGACATTGTGTATAGCAATATAGTACTGCGAATATTCAATAGCCTCTTTATATTCTTTCTCGTGGGAAGTAGGCTGTGCACAAAGCAGTATCGTGACGAACTAATATTGACGCATCGTCACGGATCATATAGCATAATCCTCGGTTTCAGCAGCCTGAGAAACCTAGCGTAATCAAAGGCACTGTTCCTCGAATAGCGGTAAAAAGAATAAAATGATGAACAATGTGCTTTAAAAGAAATGATTTAACAAGACAATCAACAATTCTGAAAATTAATTATAAAGCACAAAGTGCACAAAGTACACAAAGTAGTTGTAGTTATAATTTTTTATAAAAGAGCGAATTATCCGAGGGAAGTCTTTAACGCAAAATTGATTAGCGAAAAATGACGAATAGTTATGGAAAGCGTAATGCGAACTAATTGTATCACTCTAGTAAAATATTCTTTAGAACACATGTACTCTTGTGTTTCAATGGTACTTGAGAATGATTATTCAAGTGCTTCTTCTCTCAGGAGAAACTCAGGTGAGGTTTCCAATTAGTCCACTACGAGGGCCTCGATACTAAAATCTTTGCTGACACTTATGAAGGCAGTCACCTAAGTAGGTTGTAAGGAGATTAAGATTTGCATAAAATTTAAAACACAAGCTCGTATACAAATTATATTTAACGTATATAATTATAATTAACATGTGAATTGTTTTAGATTTTTTCACCGGTTAGTCTTTGAAAACATTTACAAAAAGATTCAAGATTTTTCAAGTGAAAGCCTCGATGCTATACATCAATTATCAATAAAAATGACTTAAAAGTGTTAAGAATTGAATAAATGTATGCTTCATATCTGATTATCCTTACAACTTCCTTAAGTACAAGACTTACGAGTTCGGTTGAGGGTTGGGCGATGTTAATCCAATTATCCTTCTCTCTCTCTCTCTCTCTCTTTCTCTCTCGTCTATTCTCTGGCCTTTGCTACCGCAGGCATTAGGAAGCAGCTTGCCAAATCGCTCGCTGGTAGATTCTGAAGAGCGTAGAGAGACGCGAGTGTTATAATGTGCCACGTGTTGCTGCGTCGCGTGTAACGTTATTACGAACCTTCCCAGGCGATTATGTAGCGACCACGGGAAAGATAAAAACTACTAATGATCGCTGCGTGAATCGCATAAGTATTCCACGCATACTGTACAGCGATCGTGCGAAAATCTGTTGCTTGTCAAAAAGTCATAAATCTATTAAAAGACTTACTCTTATAATTTCCTAATATATAGTAATAATAATGATGCTAAGGGGGTGGGGGTTCTCAGTGAGGTCCGTCTGTGACATTCAGACTCAGTTAGGTCCATTATGCCTCTCCTTCTTTTTTCTATCAATTACGGAACTCCGATTCTCCTTCAGAAAAGGAGGTCTCCAATCTGTAGGCATTCGAAAAATAAGGGTATATATAAGAGGAGCCTCTGGGATTTGAACCCAGGACCCTTCCGTTACTAATCACTCGCGTTAGCACGAAACCACGCGTCATCCCGAAACACATCTTACTCTTTTATAAATATATAGAGCACGCAGATAGTCATAAGCGTCTACATAGGGGAAGGAGGCAAGAAGAACCTCTTTTTGCCCCCTCCTCCCTGAAAAGCTATTGTCACATGCCCGATTGGGGGCTTGAGCGTCGAGTTTCGATCAAGAATTTAATTAAAAATATAAAAAACACAAAAAACACAAAACCTTTCTCGATTTACATCTACCTTGTCGCGGTGAAAAAGCTTTAATAATAAAAGGTGTATAATTATCAAACTATACATTACAATCAATGTGAAATGGAACATTTTATGTCATGTCCCCCTCCCCCTGAAAAAAATCCTGCGGACGCCCTTGCAGACAGTTATCGTAGCTTAATTAAAAATATGTAACATTAACGTAAGATTATTATAATAAACAGCGCTCTGAATTTTTGTTCTGTAAAGCATACGAAAGAAATAGTTTGAATACTTTCGAACTATTGTATCGCACGTATGAAGCTCGTCAAAATCAGAGATATGTGTGAAGAAAAGAATAAAAGAAAGAGACATACGGTACAAAGAGAGATACTCTTTTTTATAGGATCAAATATGAGACTTTTACGTGTGAGACATAAAAGTCTGCCGCAGTGACAAAGTTTTACTGTTTGACAGATGAATGAAAAGTCGTGGAAAAATAGTTAAAGGAAGAAATGGACGAAGGACGCGAAAAGACAGCGATAAAAGAAACTACGACTTAAATCCTTTATTGAACGCTTTATAAAGATCGAATTTGGCACTTTTCCTTGCCACATAACCACATATAACTTCAAATTGGCACCGTTTCAGCATGTTATTTCCTCATTTCCACTGCTGTTATATTCATTGTTGCACATCTTATCGTGATCAATGTCGGCATCTGTTACTTTTGCAACCACGTGGTTCTCTAACTTTGTTTTCAATAATTCAAACAAATTTATATTGCAAGTTTAATGTCACTTTACAAATAAACTGTTTTATATACACTGTATATACAAAAAGTATAAAATAATAAATAATAAAATTTATAATATGGAATGTCTTTCAATGTTGATAGGTCTACGAAAGGCCTGTGAATGAATTGATTGAGTACAAGAAACGAAAGTAAAGCATGTAAGAAAAAGAAGATTTATCCAATCGCGTGGTAAGGTAGCGCAATTATAGCAGATTGCTGTTAATTAACCCATTTCTTTGTCCCTGTCGCATTCACTGCGGCAGATATCGTATCCGTCGCTATTACCTATCGTATTTAATGGATCGCCGAATCGGAGCAACGATCTGACGATGTTCCTCTATCAGACTTCATTGCGGTTTGAGATTTACCTTCGACGAATTGACAGCAATTATGCTGCGAATTGCGAGAACTCCGATAGTGAAAGGGATTAATTTAATATAAAATGAGGTACTTATAAATGAAAGAGACAGAATATCGTTTTTAATACGTAATATTCTTGAGTATTAATTGATGTATAATATATTAAATTTAACAATTTGAATATTTTCAGAACAATATATAAAAATTATATCATTGGTCAATAATAAAAATGTATCAAACAAATTTTTATTAATTTTGCAATGTTAATAACAAATATCTTAATAAAAATTGTATCTTAACTTTAATTTTCATGATACCTAATTAAATATCCATAATGTGAGTGCAAAATGAGAAATAAGACATAAGTGATAAGCGTGGTGAGTGTTTTCACCAGTATATTTCAGCAATGAAAAATAGATAACAAAGAAAATAGAGTTCTGCCATACTAACAGACTATTCGACTGCAGCCAGAGATAGTACTTCAGAAGTGGCCTACAAGCGAAAGCACTTAAGTTGTAGGCTAGCAAGAACAATTCAAGAAATGAATTGCTATTTGTCAACAAATAAGAGAAGAAAGTGGATAAAATATATCTCTTAGAAAATAAATAAAAGTTTATGTTATTTTAATATCTAAAAAACACGCACTTTTTTTATAATTATATAAAATTTGTATCTTTTGAACTGAAGCTAAGCAATTTATATGTAAATAGAAAAATGTTGTCACGGAAATGGAAAAATTCAAATCTAAAGCAGAATAAGAATTTTTATGTCAAAATTGTTGACCAGTATTATTTGAAGCGAATGTAATCCTTTATGTAAATCCCACGAAATTTTAGCTCTCCCTCAGTGAACAGTCCGCGAGACCTCAGTTGGTTTGATACGTGATCGCGTGTGCGAAACTTCCGACGAGGATCGAGCACGAACAATCGACACGACACGCTTGCAATCAACGTGTCGTGATGATTTGCATGATAGACGATGTGACGTGCCGAAACCTTCTATCGTTTAAAACATATCCTACCGCATGTTATTTTTTTTCCACGTTATGAAAGTAATATTAAATTTTATTTATTTTTTTGAAGTAACAAGAATCTTACAGTTATTCCGATCGTATTTGGAATCAATTTCCCTCAAGTGTAGTAATACTTTCGATACTTCCAAAGTATTGAAATTCTCAATTTTAGTACTTTTAAATTGTCAGTAAACACCTTTGAGAAAGAAGAACTATGTTAATCTAAAAGTTCAAAGGCTTCTCAAGTATTTATGTAAAAAATTGCTCAGCAGCGATCCATAAAAAAAGAATTAAAAAATCTCTTCCCAATTAATTTGAGAAAGAGGCTCGCTATTAAATTACGGTTTAATTGTTTCTGAATTTTGTTCTGCCCCTCTTGGGCATTATCATCTCATTGTCTCCGGAATTGTCGACATCGTATTTGCCGTCGTTGTCGCAAGAAGTTCCTGAGGGAGGTTTCCTATTAACTCGATTTCGTTGTGCATGCTGCACGAGGCTGAGCCTCCTAATGGATAGTGACGGCGGTTAAAACCGAGGGATCTATCCCGAGATCGACAATTTTCAAATAAATACTGAATACAGACGAATCAAGTACAATTTCCGTGCTTCTCTCCTCTCCTTCGGGAGATATCAGGAACGCGCGTTACGATTTCAACGTCACCCCCTTCCGCTTTCCCGCGTGCAAACAGATGGATATCGACCTAACGGACAAATACGGTCAATAAACCGACGATTTCCGCCGCTTTCCGCTACCGAGAGCGTAAAGTTTTCAGAAAGTAACATTTATCGCGAAGAGATAAATCGCGGGGTGAAACCCCTTTTCGGTAACCGACCGTCAAATAAACGCTCGACCTATTCGTCATCGATTAATTTCCCCGTTATCGGATTGTTTGCGCGGTATCACGAGCGATTTGTTCGCTTTCACGCATGAGAGAGCCCCGGCGAGGGCATCGAAGGAATTACGTTCATTCATGATTTTCGCGATGAATCAATACGATGTGTGCGCCGGCCAGTCAAGTTCTACGCGCGCGCGCACAAAGGACACGCATACGCGTGCAGCGGCGCACCGCGAGGGGATGCGATGCACCGAGGGGTTGTTGCTCGTATGCCGCTGCAGAAGCGATTTATCAACCGTTCTTTGACACGCCGCGGCTGTTTTTAACGTCGAAATTCTTCGGCAGCGAAGACACTTCGAGACCTGTTGCAAAACGGAATTTCATATCGCCAGACGTATTGAATGATTGATCATAAGTCACGAGAGTATCGTAAAGAATTCAATATGAATGATCAAATATGAATTGTTTCGCGATGTAGAAGAAAAGGGGGAAGAACAAAAAAGAGAAATAAAGTCATTTGTAAATCATTGTACAAAATTGAAATTTAAGAACACAATTGATGAAATTAATCATCAAAATTCAATTAGCGTTCGCGCCAAATTAAATACAATATTGGACAGCTTTTGGCATTTTAAAGCAAGGAAATTCTGCGACCGTCGACAGTATTACTACCTACGTCTTGGAACGAGGGTGTAACACGTGTACCCTCGTTACGAGACGTGGGTGGAGCCATCTACTCGTTTTAGTGCGAAACAAATTCTTTTATATGTGTCCCTCGACGCGGTGGTTTGGTTTTTTAAATTCAACTCGTTTCTCTGCCGAAGAATCTATATTACCTGTGCACATCAACGGTATCCGTAACACATTAGCGAGGATTACACCGTGAAGTACGTTACGTGTGAACAGAGAGAAAATTTTAATTTTAAATTCTTCTTTTTTAATGAAGTTCTACTGCAAACATCACTAGTTGAGAGAAGTCATTAGTCGAAATATCTGCAACTTCTCGCGGAGAGAGTCAATTGCGCGATTCGCCCCAGCGAGGTATTTGCGAAACGCGCGCCACGGCAATCGGGTGATAATTAATCATGCACCGTTTTCGCGTATTATTGTATGTCGTCCGTTTCCCCGCTGCTCTCTCATATAGGACAGCGTTGAAAAGCGAGTTCGCCGTTCGCAGCGAACGAAGAAAGAGGGGGGGGGAGAGAACGGGACGAAAATAGCATCGTCCTTTACGGTCGCGACACGGCCGACCCTCGACCCTTTTGAATTCTCGTTAAGCGCCCGGCATTCGTGGAAGTTCCTAAACGAGCAAGATCATCGATCTTTCCCGAGGCTGTACGCCATTATCCTTCGCGAACTTCGCGGCCATAATTCCGCAGGATAACGTCTCGAATGCCGCCCGATATATAGGGCGATAATAATTCATTCCGTCCGCTTCTTCTTTCGATCTATTCGAAAGGCACGCCGATTTCGCGCGCGGATATTAAGACGGCGACGAGATTAACGAAGTATGTGTCAAATTAGTGTCGAGAGGCTGACCTTTCGCTGAGAAACTCGGTTGCGGGATGCGCATGGATGTCAGTAATTTATTACAGTAATCGTATGTACACACGACGTCATTAATGCCTAGCCACGTGAAGTTGGTCGCGTTTAGAATTTATCTTTTTCTTTTCAATGTGGAAGGCAGTAGAAGGAAAAAAATAAACTTTAAACGCTGTCAACTTCACGTGGTTAAGTATTTCTGACGCCGTGTGTATCTCGCGCACGAAACATTAAAAAAAATTAACTTTTACATGAATAATTTAACGATTATTTTTTTACATACATAAATTAGAGGGATGATGGATGTCTTATCAGGATTTCATTTAATTTAGGAGGCGAGATATCTCGTTGGAAATTTTCTGTTTGAAAAACAAGACAATTGTTTTATTTAATATAGATGGCGATAATTTTCAATCGTGCCGTTCAAGTGCGGACGTGCGTGCATCGTCCGACACGTCTCACAAATGATCGATTCAATTATTTCGATTGATTTCGCGCTACGTGCGACGGTTGTTGGAGGATTGAATTACCAGTGCTGGATGCGCTTTCAGTGCCACTTTGTCGCGACGGCCGACAGATGGCTCGTCGCAATGGCTTGTCGACGACGTGCACGTGCATCCGCATGGTCCCCATCTGGACCCCCCACCCTTCGCCCATCAACCCCACGAACCCACCAGCGACGTCGGTGACGTCAAGACGCATTGCGACATATCGCGCTGCCCCGTTTCGCGCTCTCTTTCGTCTTCGCGCTAAAGGCGCGCTTTTTAGCTCGCACTTGAACCTGCCTCGCGTCCACGCGAAAAACCATCCGATGAATGGCCATTGTACGTCACAGACCGTTACATAGATTGCTTTAGCGGACAATTTGATTAATTTGTTTCGGATTTGTACGAAATCAATTATTTATTTTCTATAAAAGTAAAATATAAAGAAAAGCTGTAGGATAAAATGTAAGCATAAAATAAAGGCAACGTTAAATTACCTTTCAATTTTAACTGATTGAAACTAACGTACTTTTTATTTCTTTGTTGCAGGTAAGTGCAGCTACTAAATCTTATTTGTACGTTAAGGGTGAGTCGCATTAATTTTAATTAATAGCGTAAATTTTCCAAAATTCTCTCATAATTTTTCTACATTCGGTTTACGATAGAAACCTTTTTACGAGTGACAGTAAAGAGTGATAGAATTTATTCTGATCTATCACACAAATACTATTTGCTATTTGTGTAACAAAGATTTAAAATTAAAAAATCATTTGACCGGAAATCCGAGAGTGTTTGAAAAATTATATATTTTTCGAATAAACATAATAGAAAGTATCAGTAACATGGGGAAGCTTTTAGCACCTCGAACTACGATCGATCGCGCGCTGACTGCATCCGGCTAACGTCATCATCGCGTACACGTGACCAAATTCTGAGTTTCCTGCTCTCGGTGGAAATTGCGGCGGCAATTTCATGCTTACGCGTGCGTACCGCCCGCGGCTCTTCTCGCAGTCTGCATTGCGCCAGTGCGTAAAGCAGACGGTTGATCACTATTATCGACATACGTTGACATAGCGTTTCCCTCTCATTGATCTTTCACGAACAGTTTCTCGCGATTCAGCCCCTTTTGAATTGAACAAGTCAATCATTCAACCTCGCTATAAGCGAACGAGCAATATGAAATTTTTACTAAAATTTAGTTCCCTTTGGTAGCTGACATAATTCGATTTACTGAATATCGACAAAATATTTTCATCTAATGCTCTTAATGATGCACCGTGTGAACTATAGTCAACTCGTAGCCGGCAATAAATGAGATCAAGTGGAAAGATTGTGCAGAATTGTGCAAATCAAGATATTTAAAAGCTCGAAAAATCTATATTCGTTTCAATCAGTTTGGAATTCGTCAAGTCAGGAATTCGCGGAACGTTCGAATCGCACTTTGGGAAGTTACGCATAACTGCACAATTAGCTCTTAATTGTCCGCGCCGAGAGGAACGGAGAAATGACCCGCGCTTGATGCGTTATATTTTATTATCTGTGGATATGTTTTTATACATGGAAATTTTGCAAACGAATATCGTGGAAATGATGTTTCATGTCTGCTAGTGGCAATAGTTTTGTAAATGTTGGCAAATAAAAGTTTCTCGAGATGAGGTCGTAAGAAGTCGGGATATTTATAGCGAAAAGATGATGTTGCGCTCGAATATTTTCCTAACCCTGCAACTTCTGGCGAATGGCCTGAACGGTTGTTTAGTCGTTCCCAGACTAGACATTTTACCTTCGTTTCCAAAATACACTAACTGTAATTTCGCCAACCATAACGTGAGCGTCGGATACATGTTTCAGGTATCTACTGACATTTGCGAATTTATATTAAATGAGACAATTAGATTTTAAATTAGTGTTAGATATGCAATTAGTTATTTAAAATTTGTTGACACTTTGCCTTTGAATTTAAATATTTTCTAAGAAGATAAATGGGCTAAGTTAAAAACTTCCTTGACTTATTAATTCTTTGTTAGATCTATTATTGAACACGTGAATTCATTTTCATGAAAGAAATTTGCGATCAAACTTCTTCTTCCTCTTCTTTGATGCCAGGATGTTATGGCATCCGGAACTTGCGTGCCGTTGGCACGCTCTGCAGATATTGTAGGTCAAGAAAGGGAAAATAGTCGAGGAAGTTCGAAGAAGTTCAAAACGTGGTTAAAAGTCACGAGGCATAGCATTTATATAAAATCGATAATTTAATCTTATTTATAGAATTAATAAAATTTAATGAATTAATTAACTTTTAACTTTACCACGGCTGCTCGCAATTTTATTTATGCGATGCGATGAATCATGTATCAGTAATTTCGTAAAGAAGGATCAAAATCTCTTAAGTGACCAATTACCGAGTATTTCTCGATTACCTCGATTTAGGTTTTAACGCAATATCGTCCAAGTTTCCTGCGCCTCATCCCTCTTGATAGATCGATTCCGCTGTAAATCAAATTAATTAAACTTCATCGCGATCTGGCGCACGAAAGCACCACGGTCGATTCTTGTAATTTGGGAGATCCCGTTTGGTGGCCTGGTCCAGTGTCACTCGAGGTAAATTAAGGACGGAAGATATAGATAGAAATAGACGAACGAGTGGGGAAAACGAGAGCATGAGATGAATGACAAAATCGCGAATCTTTGTAAATGAGTGCCGGTCAATTGAAGATCGTACTTGAAAGGAGCGCGGATAATATTACGCTTCGCCTAAGTGTGCTTCATAATTGAGACGTTACTCTTGCAAATGATACTTGAATATAATACAGCAGTTTCTGTGTGAGATGAGCAAAATTTTGTTTTCCTTAAAAAAAAAAAAATTATTATTTCGAGTTCTAATAATAATTAACTATCGATAGATGATTCACATTTGGCCGAAACTCGGCGAGAGACGTCGATTTAGAAACGTAACTAAGGCTCGCGGTGTATTTTTAACATCGGGATGTTCGTCTGTGAAAGTGTCTCCACTAGTAGACTGCTTTTTGGAGAGCATAAGCGTGCCTAGTATCATTGCTCGATAGCAGAGGCTCGATGTATGCACGTGACGAAAGCCGATCGATTGAAATTTGTTCTACGCGGGGAGGATCGATACGATGCGGCCGAATTGAACACCTATAATGGATATTTAATGTGTTAATGTGAATAAATGAAGTGAAATTTACATCATGGTTCGTGTGAATTCGACAGCTGTGCGGATGCGAAATGTGAAGTTTCGACTCTTGATTGATCGACGCAATTAATCAATTTTCGGTAGTCTGTACGTGCGATTTGACGATGAATATTTGGTGTGTGTAAGAATCGTGACGTGAGATGATTCACGTCGAGTGGGCGAGCGTAAGGCTTTCGTAATCCAAAGCGTTTAATGATTAGAGATCCACAATGCACGCTGGTATCAGAAGTACATTTCTCGGGATGAGGATGTTCCCGCGCCGGAGACGGAAATCGCCCGAGCGTGGGAAAAGGTAATGATTATGTGATGCGAGTACTAATTATCCATCCGGCTCGCAGAGTACTTGTTTCTACGTATTGGATAAGCTCTATAATTGAAGTTACAAGTGCTCTCAAAAACTAACCGGTGAGAAAAATCTGAAAAAATTCACACGCTGACATTATTTATGATAGAACTTTTTATGAAAGAACGTTTGCGCAATTCTTAACCATTTTAATTTTCCACCTACTTAAATCACATTAAAATCGAACATTCGATGAACTTGTTTCTAGTAAGCTCGTGCCATCTGACGCAAGCTCTTGGAAGTCGATAAGCGAGCAGTTGAAAGCTCTTTGCCTAGGAATACTTTGGTAGCATCGAAATACAAATACTTTTCATTCGGCATTGATTGCTTTTTTGCATTGATTGGTTTATTTATTGCTTTGGTAATAAGTGACATTTGAGAGTTATAATACTGTTTAAATAAAAATTTTGTTTTCTTATTAAATTGATACTATCGAGATGACGCATGGCTCTGTACTAACGCGAGTAATTAGTAATAGAAGGGTCTCGAGTTTAAATTCTGACCTTCATCCCACATACAATTTTTAGCGAGAGGTCACAGAGGATCTTATAGATCTAGGTGAGATATTAGGAACTGAAATAGCTCTACTCGCCCAATTCCTTACTATAAATTAATACTATTTTATTTTGACTGGATTCATTCAGCTTTATGCCGTAAGCGAAAAGACACTTCTTTAATATTTATGTCAATAACTTGCGCAGCAATTTAAAAATTAAAAAAGGAAGCAGAGGATAATAGACATATAGATTATATTAAAATATTTACGAATCTAATAATAACAAGACGATGTGTAAAGCAGAAGATAGAGACAAAGTTTGGGTTAACAATAGTGAGGAAATATTGTCCATGAAGAAACTCATAATACACGAAAACGTAAGCGACTAAGAAAAAGAAGAATTTAAAAATATTGAGCACGACCTATTTTTCGAAAATTTATCTACATAGTTTATCAATGATTTCTATTAACATATCGAAGAAAAAAACTAACTGCGTAAATAATAATAATAAATTCTCATTCCAAAGACATTATTGATCCAACAAGATAGATCTAGAATCGTCGACTTGGTTGCGAAACGTACGTTGTGGTAAACTCTGATGGGGACTGTCCCATAAACGGCCAACTCTCTTGCAAAGAATTCCGAAGCGTCCTCTTATATGCCAGCGATGGCTTATAATGTACCGACTTCAAGCCGAGTCGCCGCGAGTAGGTTGAAAGCTCACTCTCGACGATAATCATTGTTGTATATTCAAGAGACCGTGGCCCCCTTTTCAGATTGTACTATGCGAAATACTTGGGAATGCGCTGATCTAGGGACTCTAGAAAATGTGATATAAACTAAATGCTCGATATAATAACATCCTATAAAATATGAAAATTTTAAACGTTTTAAGGTGCTTGCTACATTTAGAATTATTGATACTTTAATACCTTTAATTATCTATATAATATATGTATAATGAATTAAATTGAAGTAAATTTTCTCTCGAGAATTTTCAAAGGATGGACGGCCCTAGATTCTTATATATTAGCGACTTTATTTGCAAGTGGCTCGATCACGTTCCTACATGGCTTATCGAACTGCCACAAATCGAAGACGAATGCATTATCTCATCGCCGATGGTACCGGCGTGTTCCAATTCCTGAGTCTGGGTTACGCTGCTGACAAGAGTGTTCCGCGATACGATACGACACCGGCGTGACACGAATACACACGCGAGACCCCACGGTAGCGAGTAGAAAGGAAGCGAACGGCCGACCAGTTGACCAACCACAGATACGCCTTCGGCGGTGGTTGCTTGCCATAAGTCGTGCAGGTCATGCACAACGGGTCAGGAGAGAGAAGTCAGTCATACCGACGCCGTGCTACCATTCGCGTCAGTGATTGGTCGAGCCTGCGTAAGCTCCTTTTCCGAGGATACCAAACCCCGTCGCTCTCGTCACGCAAATATATACGTACAACAAGGCGAAAATTGACTTAGACGAAGGGCCGGGTAACTTGCGGGCAAGTTTGTGGATGCTGCATACGTCTTCATCTAGATTTCTCCGTCACGTGACGACGGGTGGGTAGAGGGAATGGTTGCTGTGAGAGTAGATAAAAAGTTGTCTGAAACAAATCTTTGGTCTGAGTGGCTGGTTCGTTTGCTAGCTGTGTGGCAGTTTCAGATGGCACGAGCGAGTGTATTTGAAAAAGGAGAGATTGAGGAGGGTCGAAGTATGAGAGAGACGGATGGAGAGGAAAAAGTTTTCTGTTTAGGGAGATGTATAAAATAAGATTGTCGTATAAACAACTGATTAAAGTAAGTTTGATTGTTTCTAAATGGCACAAGCAAGTACATGCGGAGATAGGATAGGTGATAGGATAGGTGAAAATTCACTTTTATTACAAAGGAATTCACTTTTCATTTCATTGAGCAGTTAATAATATTTCAAGGCTTGTAACATTTAAGAGACCCTCTTGATCGATTATTTGCTTCTGCTTGAGTTTTTGGTCAAGTCAATCCGTGTTTTTATCGTCGCATTTATCGGGATACATCAAAGAGTCTTTGTGGGGTTGCTTTCAGCAATTTGAGAGAGAGAGAGAGAGAGAGAAAGAGAGTGTGTATGTGTGTATATTGCACTCTAGACGAAAATACTTTTTCATTCGTTGTTTTTATCCTGAATAAGATGGAGCAGTTCTTAACTTTGAGCAGACCATAAACAACTTGTTGTATCAGGAGATTTAGCGATGTAAAACCGTCAAGTTAACGAAACCAAATTGTCCTAGTTGTGCAAAGTTAGTGAGAACAGTTTATCTTTTTAAATCGTCCTATGACTGTAACGATCGAAGGTTGAGTTACGAGTTCCACTTACGAACTACAGTCAACACGGATGACTTTGTACTACTGAGTGTTATCTGCGGATCTACTTCTTGCGCTTTATTTTTCAAGAACAATATAAATGTTTTGCTCTTATTTAAAGTCAGAGTTTTGCCCCGCAGATCACGTGTAATCACTTTCACATTTGACAAGTATTTTCGAAATTTAAATTGCCAATTAATAGATAAAATCTACATAAGTATTATCTTATAATGCTATAATTAAATCTTTTGTTTAAGTTGTTGGCTTATTTTTATGTAGACCATACGTGTGTCACTTTGTATTATTATAAAATTATTTTTAGCGAATTGTTGATGGTCTGTCAAGTTAGTATACATTTGTAATCGCATATTCATCTTATTTAACATTCAGAAATCAATTTGAATTTATATTACGAGATATTCGCGCATTTTGGCTTACTTTTTCAACCTTATAAAATAATGAACTTGTAAGTGTACTTATATTGCATTGCGTTTTTCCTTCAAACAATTTCGTTTTATTTTTAAACACCTTTGGTGTAGAACGCACGATTGCCTGGAATCGTCGCGTCCGTCTTCGAATCGGGGTTAGCGTGCCAGGTGAACCTCATTTTCTGGTATTGACCAGACGGTCGTGGTGTTTTGCGGCACCGCCATCTTGTAACTGTCGGTGGAAGCGTTCCGGCGATTATTTCCCTTGTGGTAGATCAGAAAAGTTTAGGCGAGAAAAATAATTTTTTTTTGTTTCATTAGTTCGCAGTTTTCATCATCGTGTTACTGACGACGTGACATTTCTGTGGTCGTCGAGTGAGCATTCTTAGCGCGAAAGAGAAAGCTGAAATGCATTTCGAGTCTCCTAATGGAAAGGTTGAATGCCGCGAAGGTCTAGTGCGATTTCGTAGATTAAACGCATTTATCTTCCGTGATCAAATACAGTGGTCACAAGCGAACTTGGGCGGAATAGATTGGCCGATCGCCAACTCGATCAACGGGGGCTAAGTCCAACCACGTGTTTTACTCTCGTTGTTACAAGCTTGCCATCCATCGATCGTCTCATTCCGCCAGGAGCTTTTTCCTTCGCTCTTGATTCATTCCACAATTGAGCGTTTTATTCTCATTGTCATCTCCACGTGTTTAATCAGCTGATATTGTGCTGCCACCCGACAGTTTGCGCTCGGATTATGTGGAATATTTTGAGGATAGTAGGTACAAAAAGTAATTGATTGTTATCGCTCGTCATCATCAATTACATTGTTTTTCATTTCAATTGGAAATGTTCTCTTCTGTACAGGAGAAAAAAATTCTCAAATTAATGCCCAGTTTTTGTGTCAGTTCAATTTGAAAATATTGATCGCGGTATAAATCCCAAAATTTCCTTTCACTTTAGCGTTCGCATAATTCAACTTCAATATCTCTATTTTTTTTAAATCGGAAAACATAAAATATTGACAGAAAAAAATGTGCCCTCCTTTTTTTAACAATTTTTTTCAAAGAGATATTTATCTTTGTCGACATTTCGATAGTTTTAAATTTTTATTCATCAGAATCTAGTAAAATTAATTTAAAGTACTTAAAATAAAATGCTATACCAATTTTTAGTCCTGAAATATATTTTGCTTGGAAATATAAGGACACTCATTCATCGATTAATTGCAAATGAATGTTATCTAAATGGAAGAAAAAAGCAGGAAAAAGTGAGAAAAATAAAGAGCTGTTTACGAATAGAATAGAATAATTAGTCGTGCGTGGTTGCGGAAGGTTAGTTATCAGATCAGCGTGTCGGTTTGCTCGCGCACCCTCCGCCGACTAATCGGGGTTATCCCACTGCCCCTGTTCCACTCCAAGTGTTTTCACCCCCCCACGATCCTTCTTGATCACCTCGTGTACTTCTCGGTCCGCTGACGTCTCGTGATCTGCAGTGCTGCCACCAATTGCCTCCTTCGAAAATCCGAAACGTCATGCGCGGGGGATGATAGGGGGTGAGTTTACAGTGACACGTTGGAATCGAAGATAGCGTGTTCACACACACACACACACGAATAGATTCAATCGCCATGGTGTTTGGACTTTCCACATTCAACGCTAAGCCATTCTCGGTAACCTCATTATTAATTTTCCAACTGCGTCATCCACGATCATGTTAATCGGTTCATGTAAGCAGCGGACTAGTCTTATCGATGACCAAGGGTGCTTTTTCAGCACGGCGGGTGAAGTCGTACTCATGATTCGGTGTACAATGGAATTTCCGTCCTTTCGATCGAATCGCGTCAACCCCATGCGTCAATCTTACTTAGTTTTTTCACGCCGGTCAGTCTCTCTATCTATATGTTAGGCTCGATGCGCTGAAGATCACGCGCCGCCACCACCCTTTTCCCAATTTTTGTACATTGTTGCATCGTGTGCTTCATACACGCGCCGCGGTGCTGCCATCGCGCGGCGGAAGCAAGGGGGCGTATCACACGGGGATGCGAGAGGATGCGAAGGGTGCATCGCATCGCGTTAAGTGAGTCGGCGTGATCGCGGGACGGAAGTAGGATCGCGCGTCTCAGCATCAGTTGTCGCGCGCGCCTCCCCTCCCGTCAGAGCGCCACTCTTGGTCACCATCCAGGTGCTTCCCTTCCTCGCTTGCTTTGTCTCTCTCTCTCTCTCTCTCTCTCTCTCTCTCTCTCTCACGCGAGACGCGCGTCTTCTCAAGCCCTCCCGAAAACTTGGATGAGTGGCGTGTGCGAGCCGAGGGTGAAAGAGACCGACAAGTCAATCAGTAGTGACGCGTGCATGTGGCCAGGCAAGCCGGCGTGCCGGGTTCTGCCCCGGCTGCGCGGCGGCACGTCCCCGAGTCCTTCGTCGTGGTCATTTTCGCCGCGCGTTCGCAGAGCGTGCACCGGCGGATCGGCGGTGATAGAAACGAGAGGAACAGGAGCCGTGGGCCGGCGCCGAGCGAGAGCGAGCGGAAGGTGCGCGGAATCGTCGGCAGGGGCAGTCACGGAGATCGGAGAGGTGGAGTCATCGCGGGCGGCGATCATCGCGGGCTTGAATGGGTGGGCCGGGCGCCGGTAGGGTTACCAGGCACGAGCTGAACGCGGTGCCCCAGAGCCACGTCGGTCACGGGGAACGTGCCCTTGGCGAGTCGCCAGCACCAGGCTGCCGCTGTCACCCGCCGGAGCGATCATCCGGCAGCGCCGTTCGCCACTCCGCCCAGCAGCTGCCACCCTCGCCGCCGCCGCTCACCTCCCTGCACCTCGGCAGCAGCAACGGCTCTGTCTGCGCCGTCATCAGCGGTACGAACAACCCCGCTATCACCACGAATCCGAGCGACGGTAAAGCCAAGAAGGCGGCTGCCATGTCTTCGCCGCCGAAACATCGCCGGGGCTTCGACCCTAACGACCCATCGGAATTTCACCGCTATCGTCGCGTTAAGACGAAGCAGCGGTGAGTGCATTCACCTCTGATATCGATTGTTTCTCTTTCGATCCACTGGAAGGCTGACATTGATAACCGGCTGATATATCGTTACCCAATCCGTTCCTTTCTCAAATCTCTCGATATGTTACATTTCCTCGATCCTTCCGATTAGTCTTCAATTACCGAGTGTAATTTATCTCCTCTTTTCAGTACGCATATTAGTAATTCATTTTTCGAATTTAAAATTTACATATGTTTATTAAATTCATTTTCTATAGTGACTTTCTACTTTACATCAATTTTTGCGCATAATTTTTTTTACAAAGGTTAATCTTTATTCTCTAAACTTTATTCTCTAACTCTTTCAAATATATAATTTGATTATTCATTTATTAATTAATTATAAATTACGCGAGATTGCTTTTTACTTGTCACCAATCCTTTTGGGAATGTCGATTTGATCGAGAAACTGTTCACGTCGATGTGGAGCAGCCGAATCCAATACTCTCCCTCTTCTCTCTCCGTGCGATCCATCGAGTATTCGTCGTTAGATACGTGGAATGGAAGCGCGGCATTCCCATGTCGAAATATGTCACAGGGAAAACACGGTTTATACGTGCTCGCTGTGACTCACGTGCTTTTTGTCGATCCAATATTTCTTATCGATCGATATCCGTGGTTACCCTCACATACGTGTCTCCATTTTTTTCACTTTCGATGACTCATTAGATGCAATGAGTCGATCATATGACAAATGCCGACAGAAAATTATGAGAACACGATTGATCGCAGGAATTGAAGCATGATTAACCGATGATATCCAAATTCCGTTCCTCCTTCTCCTTCATTTTTTGGCGTTTTCCATTGTCCTCGTCACAGCTTCCATTGATGCTGAATGCACAATGTTCACAGAGGCTTTGTATGTCCCACATCGTGTGACCTTCGGCGACGGACACAGACCTCCCCGAGATCCCTCGACACATCCACCAGCACAAGGCATTATAAAACACACACAAGCTTGCGATGTTCGATGTTGGACCGCTTACTGATTGTACCCCGCCGCTGCAACGCGACGAAAGTACGATCACATGATAATAAAAAAAAAAGATATATATTACCCCCCTCCCCTGAAAATAAATCCGGCGAAGTCCTTCCTGAAGCACCTTATATTATTAGCATGATAATACCGTATTAAGCGATATAATGGGTCCAATATGTGAGAAATATAGTATATATACGAATATATAAAATAAGTTAATCGATGTATACGCAGATAATATAGAAGCGATATGAAATAATAGAAATCGTGTATAAAATATATAAGATATACAAAATAATGCAATCGATTTATAGAGTTGAAGAGCGGTAATACTGGGTGTCAATTTATACCGTCCCTTTCATCCATATGTTATTTGATTGACGTACATAAAGAGGAAATCAGTCAAGTGTACTTTACGCATAGAATATCGGGATAATGTGAAATTAATAAATTCTAAATCGCTCATTGTATCTTGATCGGAGCTTGGAATGCGCTGCCGTGGAATGGAATGGGGAATACTTGCACCTTGAGCGAAAGAGCTTTCACGCACTGCCAGGTTATTAATGTTTTGGTGCGAACGCTGCGTTTCGCAGCGAACGACTCGTGGAATGTTTTGCTCGGTGTATCAACTCCGAAAGATATTGGCTTCTGCTTGGAAGATATACGAGGAAACACCGGAAAAATAAAATGAGCGTTCTTGCCAACCACCTGCCACCCTTTTTTTTATTGCTCGTGCTACGAAAATATCCTGCCATCCCTTAGTGAGTTTTATGTTCCAGCTAGTTTGTCAGCGTGTTCGAAACGCCGATAATACGTTAATTTATTAATTGAAGAATCAAGTATATAAAGGTGCAATAATTATCTATATTATATGTTCAAAACATCTCATTTTCATGTTTTTGTCCATTTAGGATTCGCGAGAGCCAATGTTAGAAACATACTCTCTTTATATGGTCAATTGCTTCTTCAATTTTTGTGGTTTTGTCAATTTGAAGGCATTAGTGATGCGTTATTCGTTCCGAGCGTACGTTTGCACAGCGAGAACGCGCATGCATGGTCCCATCGAAAGTTTGCACGTGAGATGTGACAAGATAATGTTGGTGCGAATAATTATTTGCGCAAGTGTGCTTTACAAAATTAAATACACAGATACGTAAAATTAATGCAATATTAAGAATATTACGGTAAGAATGAGACAAAGGTACAAGAAAACTCTATCTTCAATGTCGACTTAACTCCTTATGTTCTCGCGATACATATAGCAAATATAGCAAAAAGATGACACGAGAAATGCGTTAAAAATTTTTTAGAAATTTTTTCCTCCGCGTTAATATTAAATTTGTTTTATCATATCAATCAACAATTACAAAGTATCAACAGTTTTAAGTAGTATCCCTATGAGAGATGATTATTAAAATTTATTTTTAATATTGACCCTATACATATATAAAAATTAAATTATAGTTGACATAGATTGAAAGATTTTAAAGTTCGATTTTTAATATAACATTAGAATTTGAAATTTTAGCGGATCTATGGAGAAAAGAGAGAGAGAGAGAGAGAGAGCGCAACATAATAATAAAAATTCTTTGAAACATTTGATGAGATATAATTAATTTTTAAAATTATTTTTTAATCGATGAAAATAGTTTTTGAATTTTGAAAGTGATAAAAGACAGAAAAATAAATCACATAATATTATAAGTAAATTTGAGATATAAGCCAATATATATAGTCGAGAACATGAAGGGTTAAGAAATTTTATTGTTCAATGAATATTGATTTTTGTAGAAATACCGCAATCTTTGTATACATAGGTCAGAAAACAAGTTATTGCGTATGTGATTCATTTATTAATTTATTGAATAATAAAGATTATTCTAATACAAAGAGAGAAAATGCTAATTGATTGTAAGATCGACTAAACATTTTTAATTGACTAGATCTGATTAATTAGAATCCTAGATTGATTCTACTCAATTAATATAAAGAGAGAATTATTATTAGATAAAACATTCTAAAGTTTCATTTACGCTATCTTAGCAGAAAATTTCAGAAATTTACTTTTCTTGGAAAATTACTAAATATAATATACTTCTTATTCTCTTAAATATAAGAAACCTATTATAACATTACAGGTTTTTCTTATGACAACGACAATAAGTCATGTACTTTTTCGTTTCATAATTGCATTGGTAAGAAGATGAAAACAGGCTGTTGCAATAGAAGACGAGATCTGTGCAATTTACATTTTGTAATTTCAAGGAAACTGTAACGAAAGCAAATAAGTTTCCCAATATACATGCGTCACATCACGTTATTTTGAAGCTGTCTAAGTTTCTCCAACGTTGATCTTTTCAAGATTGTTAAAATTCATAAATTAGTTGAAGTTTACATTTAAGAGACGTGAGGTCAATGAGATAAGTCTGATCTAATATTGCGTCAACTTTGTTTCAATTTAACGTTATGCTGATATATAGGCATATGTAGGCATATTTATATTTCATTATTATCTCATTCATATGCATCTATTAAACGTTTAAATTATAATAACATTATTTAATTTTATTAAAATGGTTTAATTAAAGGGTTAACAATATTTTTTTCTATATTTACGCATATCATTTTATTCATTTTATATATTCTTTAGTTCTTTAAGTTCCTTTTCATTACAGTTCGTCTATCATATCACGTCGCGATTACTCTGCCGGATGAGCTTCATCTCTCGTCTTTCTTAATTGCGCCTCGCGATTGATTCCATTCCGTTTTTCTCTCTTTTTTTCTACGTTGCCCTTTTTTGTGGTGATCCTCGCTTTACCTGTGACGTCGGGACGTAAATTAAATTTTGCGCGCGAGCCTCGACTCGAATCTGGAGCGAAAGAAAGGCGGTCACTTTTATTTCACGATTACATTTTCGCTGTTAACGTTATTTCTTTCTTTTTTGAATTTATCATTATTAAGTTTATTGTTTCTAATAGATTTTTCTTTGTATTAATCCTTCATTTTTATCTTTATATTAATCTTTTATTTAGAACAATGCAGTTTATATAAAAGATATCATTGTAATATTAATTCTTTTACGTCTAGCGGAACATATATATTCCGGTGTATTTAAATTAACTTATCTTTAGGGAATCTTTAAAAACAAATATATATGATACTTATTTTAACGGAATCATTTAAACTTGAATAAAGAAAATGATTGAAAACCTTACAAAATAAAAAATTATTTTTGTGTAAATTTTTAACAACTAATATATAATAATAAATTATATCTGTATTTCTTGACAAATATGGAATCGATTTATTTTTTGGGACAATATTAGTAAACATTTAATCCCTTAATGGTTATTTAATAACGAAAATTAAAGGTTACTAGCCACCATATTATATTTATTATATGAATATTCGATAATGTCAAAGCGTGACATTTATGCGAAGTTTACCTAAATATGAACGTTTGAGGCCACTTATATAAGCACGAGCTCTGTGACAACTTACATCTCTTCGCGTCCTTGAACATTTGGAAGCCCTTTAAAAGCCTTTGCCTTATAAATTGTATTGATGAAAGGTATGCAGGGCCGACAGCTTTCTGTCTTGGAATTTTCAAATAGCTCTTTATCAAAAGCTGTTCGTGAAACACGTGCACATAAAATATACATAGGAAAGAAAGGTTTGTGGCACAATATATTTATGCTATCGTAGCATGTAGTGCTGTTAATTAGTATTCGTAGACTAAAAAAATTTACTAAATAATATAATATAAAAATATAAATTTCATTTTTTCAAAAGAATTCTGCTAGATCTGCAAATTATTTAGTTAGTATAATAAATTCTTTTGTAGTAACAAAATGTATCTATTAGAAGTAGACTATTTTGCTTTAGTAACAAATTTATATTTTTATAAACAAATTTAGGATCTTACAACGAAAAGCAAATTTTGTTGTATTGTCAAATATAACCGTCTATGATGATCGGAAATTAATTGCTTTTACAGACAATAGCATGTTATAATTTTGTAGTGACAGTAAAATTCTTTTTCTTTGTAAACAGGATTATACACGGAGAGAATTTTCTCTACAAAATTTAGCTTAAAAATCATGGTAATTATGGGATAATTAATATTTCGAAGATTTTTATAAATCCTCTCCGATTTATTAATATCTATCACAATAAAATATAAAACCTGTTTGATTAATATTACAATCTGCTTGTTAATTTTTATTATGTAATTTATAAAATTTCTGTTGTATATTTCACAAATTTCTATAATTTTTTATAATATTTAGTAGGTTTTTTATTTTTATTTAGTTGTCTAG
>VBVR01000407.1:11539-52158 GCA_011638315.1 Tetramorium parvispinum | reverse complement strand
TACATATTATATATTGTCTGTACTTTAATTCTGGAAAAAAATTTTTAAATCTGTAAAGGCAATTAAAAGATTTAATGAATCGTAAATTAAAAATGCTCGATCGGTAAAAAGTCACTTTAGGATCACCTTAAAGTCTTTGACTTTAAAAATGTGACGTCTTGAAAAATTATCCTCGAAAAAACGAAAAAAAAGAAATTGGAAAAGAAAACAGAACAAACAGAAATTGGAAAAGAAAACATCTTGCAAGGTTTTCTAATGTTCCAAGAAAAATTGAGAAAGTTGATCGTTTGACAAAAGACTTTTTTCTTCCAGTTAGATATGACCATTTAAGTATTTTATGATCACAAAGATTAAGTTCATTCCACTGGCAATAGTATGATTTATTACCTGTATCTCTTATTTCGACATCCCATTGTGTTCCAAACTCCACTCGAGGACGGCTACAATAGGGAATCGTGCACCGTGGCTGATAATGGACGACGCGCTTTGAATACAGACGTACGGCGTACGGTACACGTTGAATTTTAACAATTTGCATAACCGGGACATATGACCCGTACGAATAGAACAACGCGCGGTAACTCACACATTCCTCCTTATTTTGCGAAACAAAAGGAAATTTTAGTAAAACTCATTAACGTTGTCGCTTTATCGTAGCTTCACATTTGTGGTTCTTTAAAGAGAAAGAAAATCTGAAAATAGCCCATTTGTATGTTCCTCTCACCGATTTATACCACAATGAACGACCATAGTGAATATACTGCAACAATAATACAACATTTTTTTTCTTCGTCATCTCCGAAAAAAATTTACATTTCCGAATTAATTCGTTTTTCTCTGTGGCTGTTCAGTTGTTGTGCTGCAAAAAAGAAAATTACAAGGCAATATATATTAACAATAGCAAGAATAATAATAATACAACAATGTAATAGCGTGTTTCGCAATTGTTCTCGTCACGGCTATTGTTGTTGCTTTCCCGAAAATTTCCCCGACGACTATTCATTCGTGAACCGCATGCTGCGAACGATGCCGTGCGCAACTTTACGAATAAACAATGCGCAACTTTACGAATAAACAATGCACTAGCCGAATGGATAATATCGAAATTAACGAGCGCGTTTATACGAGCGACGATCGATTGTTCAGGTGGAACGCGGGCGAATCGGGCAAATCCTCGATAGTGGGAAAAAAAAGGGGAAAAGCGCGCGCGTAACACGCTTCGCGAATAATTCTCGCCGTGACTTATCGCCCCTATCCACCCGGTTTATTCATACTCGCCGCGAAGCACGGTGGAATTGATCGGCGTCGGTCAAGAGCGCGCGAAATTGGCGCGATTATAAAGGGGTGAGATAAAAAGAGGAAGGATGAGGGTAGGGGGGGAATAAAAGTTTCTCGCGTTCCGGATCCGTGTCGTGCAAAACGAGGAAATTGCAACAAGCGCTCGCGCGTTACGTAATAGGAGATAATGGATAATAATCTAATATAGCGTCCGAGCTCCAAGTTTTGCGCGCGTGCAATCGTTGCATCCCCCTCCGGAACTCTCGAGTACCCTTTCGAGCAGCCGGACAGCGCTCGAAATCCCGGAGTGTTTGCCGCCCTCTCCACCCACCCTCTCGACTCGTCGGGGATTTTTATCCCCAGTGGGAGCGTTTCGCGCTAAGCGTTCGCAAGTGTTAACGATTTGCGCGCGCTGCTTTTTCTCGGCAATGGATTCGCGATAAAAATGGGATGTTAATTACTTCATATTTTTCTCTCTCTCTTTTTTTTCCTTTGGAGATTTTTTTTTTCCGTTGGCTGGTCGACCGGTTGCGCGCGGATTAAACACCGCCGTCGACACAGCTCCGCTAGAAGGATTTCCTTTTAATCTTTGTGCGCGCGAGCGACACGGCGCAAAAGTGCGACAATGGCGTTTTGTTTCAAAGAGGATTTATTAACCTTTATTTAGAAGTAAAAACGGTCGGTTCGCCACGAGTACATCCACGTGCACTGGTATTTTCAATCATCCGTGTCTCGTGGAACTATTTTTCCATACGGGACGCATTCGAGATATACATCTGTATCACAAAACGACCGCGGCAATGTACACGATCGCTGAATTTATTGTTGCTCGCTATTTATCTCTGCAGTCGTGCGTATAAAATATAATTAAATATTCGGAAAAGACGCGTAAAAGACCAATTTTGAATTATTAATTATAAATTCATAATTCAATTTATAAATAAATAAGCGATCAAATTCATATAATTGAAAGCAATTATCCACTCAATTCAATGCTGACGAAGTTGTGCCCTGCGGTAGAAAATTATATTTTAATTTTATGTAATTATGCTACGTCCATTAACTGTATACGTAATTATGCTATATGTCTACTATATGCACGATACTATTCCAGTCACCTTTTAATTCAACGTAAAACATTTTTCACGTCGCGGCACGCGGAAAATGTAAACTGATTTACGAAAATCCGTGCCAAAGAGATCAGGTTATTCCAACTAATCATTCGCTAATGCGTCTACCGTGCCGCTTGTTGTCGCATAATTTTCTACTCGCTGACAAAGGGAATGATTAATGTCCGCGCGGCATCTGCAGCAAGCTACGACTAAATACGCGCTGCACAGTACGACTAAATGCAGTATCTGTCATTTCCTTTGCGCGCACATGGATTTCGATTTTGTCCGCTTATTTACTTTCGCCACGACAATGTTTTGCGCCCCGCGTCGAATCGGTCGAAACTGTCGTGGTGCCGTCATCATAAATACGCGAGAAGAAACGCGACGGTGCAAGTCCGAAATCTGACAGAGACGAATAGCCGGCGGACTGTCACGACATAAGCGTGAACGATCGTCGCCGGGCTAAAACGTATCGTTTCTGAAATTCCCGTTATTTTCCCCGCAAAACTCGTATCCGTTCCTTGCCTGCCGCATTTCAGCACGCGCGCGCGTGCTCGCGCTTATCGCGCCCAATAATTTTCATCCCGCGGCTACGAAAACAATTTGTCGCGCGTCGTTTTAGTCTCGCGGAAAAACCACCCTTCTCCTCTTGACAGCATGCGCGCCCGCGCGCACGCGCGAGAACGCTCATTTATGGATGCAACGCGAATTTATGAGTCTTTCGCCGGCGCCAAGGTGTACCCGACAGTAAAAATTCGGGACATTCCCTTCTCCGGATCGTTGCAGCGTTCCGGCGAGTGGGAAATATCCGGATATTGCAGCTGTAACGGGAAAATTGCCATATCAGTTGCGAGTTTTGCGAGTGGCAAATCGTGATAAATTCCCCGCGACCCGATGTTAAATTGCGCGCGCGCGCGTTCCATATAAAAATACCGGAACATTATTTCCTTCGGTATTTCCTCTTTCCGTTTCTATCTTTTTTTTTTTTAAATTTTGCAGTCTTTGGATATCCGTCGATCCTGGAAGCATTCTCGGTATTTCCCGCATAGCGAGAAAACGTTAGAGCTAATCCCGTGGAAAATTATGCGAGCGAAGGGTATCTGAAACGAGATTCCACACACATCCGTCAAACGTCGCAGCATACGTGTATATGCGCGGAGGGTGTGTACGCGCGTCAAGGCGTATGTCCCTTGGGAAGCCGAGGAGAAATCTCTACGTCCCTCCCGATTTCGCTCGACGCATACTGCACGTAGGTAGATTTTGCGAGTGAGACGTCGTGGAAAGCGGTAGATCGTGCGTGTGTTGCCCGGGACGTGACTTAACAGCCGCGGCGCGACAATAGCGCGTTCCTTCCGGTCCATATGGGGCACCGTACAAGATCGCGCCGCCGAGGGTACGACCCCCATTACGCTACGCGAAGCAATATGTCAGCGGTACGCGCGCGCGCACGTGATACGTGATACGTGATAATGCGCTTTCTACCTCGCTTCCACCGTCCTACCCCTCCCTCTCCCTCCCCCAGGCTTACGACCTCCGCGATTTACGGGGTCGGGAGTTTATGAACTGCGTAAGTAGCGTATACGCGGAACAAAACGCGAGCGGACCTCTCCTTGCGTTATAAATCAGCTTGCAGATGGAGGCGGACGTAAACAGCCATCGGTAACGCGAAACCGATAAAGCGCGAGCGCACCCCATGCGAGCTGACTCCGATACTGACGGAAAGACGGACGGGAACAAGATCGTGGACTTCGGTGATTTCAGGGAACACAGAGAACTTTGCGTGATCTATCTTTGCTCGGGGAAAACACTCGAAGATAGATAACATATATAGCGGAGTCTTTTTTTTAAATTAGGATCTGCATACAGAAAGAGAAACTCTTTATATAATTATATATTTTTATATAATCGATTATGCGCGGTGACACTTCTTATATTAAAAAATATTTATTTATTTCAAATCACACATGTGTGTTCGATATTTAATTGTCTTTAAATCCGAACTAAATTATTCTATCTTATTCTCAATTCTTTTCGATCACGTTCAATTTTTATAATTTTTATTTTCTTCTATTTATTTTATTTCTTTTTTTTATAACATTATATATTGCTATCCTACAACCATTACTCCGTAATCACGGTTTTTCTACATTTTACCGATTTGCAAGCGATATTTAGTGCCTTCTATATTGACCAGTTTAATGGATTCGCAATAAAAATTATGTCGATCGTAAGTTTCGCGTTATGGTTAATCTATTCCAATTTTTTAGTGACCACAGTACAATATCCAATATCACTTTATTGCCCAATATCCTTCTCCGTTTTTGTACCGCAGTTTGTACCTAAGATAAATCTTCACTTTTATATCCACGGCTCGGAGCGGAAAATCACCGATCAAAGTAATTATATTCTTCACCGTTTTTATTCTTCATTTTTGTATCTAAAGTAAACTTACGCTTTTATATCTGTTTGCCAGAGCGGGAAATTGGTAATAAAAGTAACGGAATGAAAATAATCCTCTTTATTCTCATGTGTGTGCGTGTATATACATATACGTCGTATTTTAAGTGATGGATGGTAATATGAGTGGACATCTGCTAGTATGCGATACGCAGACTTTCTACGCAAGTACCTGTTACAGGTTATTCGTATGATAATGCAGAAAGATAAATGACTGAACGGCAAAGTCGCAGTTTATGCGATTCTCTGTGGAGATGGAGTTTATCCAGACTTTATTAAGTGAAATTCGAGAAAGGAAGACAGGGAAGACAAAGAAAGAGAGAGAGTGAGAGAGAGAGAAAGAGAAATTTTAAATCCATTCGAATGTGCGATATTTGAAATAACCGAGGTAATGTTTGTAAATCCGGAGTAACAAATAGGTAATCTAAATACAAAGATTATTAATTACTCTCTATGCTGATAACACTCCAAAAAACACATGCGCCGCGATACGTTTAGCAAAATTGAGCTTCGTTTATTATTTTTGCGTACAAAAATATGAGTGTGTTGTTACACAATTTTAGCCATATCCAGGAACCATATCGATTTTGCGTATATCGCTTATATAACTTCCGTATGTCTCTCACACGTGCAGCGTGCACCCCGATAAGCAAAGATATCTCTCGATATAGCTTGGGTGTCAGCGTTACATGTAGCAAATGCCCTCGCTTTTCTTGCTACTCGCGAGAGACGCGCCGGAGTTCTATCGTAATTATATCACGGCGGAGTCAACGTTCAAAAGGTGTAACTCGTTTCCCCATTGCGTACTTGACATGATAATGCAGCGTAGGACGCCCGTCAGCCCGTGGCGACGTGGAAGCGACGCGTTCTTGATACTCGTCAAGCGACGTGCCAGGTGCTTGTAACGAATACTTCCGCGTTACGCTACTGCGAAGTTGTCCCACGTGCATAACATATGTGTACGTCGCCGAGACGTGTCGCGGAAAATCGAGCCGATGCAACGTACGATAGAATTATGACGATGTTATGGCGTTGGTATTGTATAAATTAATATTTCGATATAAATGCGAGAGAAAGATTTGGCGAAAAGGGAAAACACGTGGCTGTTTGCAATCTGATGATTTTATCAAGTCTGATTTAAATTGAAATCTCAAAGATTTAGCAGGTAATAGAACAAAATTAAATTGAGGCTGATCCAAGCCTACAAACGTACAATAGTACTATTATTCTTGAGACACTTTCAACTTTCTAATGGAGTTTTTGTGCACATTTAATATATCAGAAATAATGGACGCGTCATTTTCAAAGAATAGGAAACTTCTACAAAATAGGATGAATGTCTATTGAACTTTTTCTCTTCGTCGATTGTTAGCCCTACTATCCCTGGTATTTTTAAGCTCTTTAAGTCTCGCAAATTTCGGGACTAACTGTGCTTCTAGCCAATCATAGAAATGAAAATAAAAATGTGTGTACGCCTACAAAACGCAGGTATATAAGTAAATCCAGTATTTCAAGATCGTCAGTCAGTCTTGTGGTGCACTAAGTTCCCTCGAGTTCAGTCTTCCGAGTTCAGAAGACACATCAGAATTCGAAAATGGTTCAAGGTGACAATGATTTGCCTACTATATTTGACTTGTCTAAGGACTTTCAGAAATTGCAAACTACCCTCTATCAGTACGACGTTTTACTGAAGATGTTGTTATCGAAGATAAAACAGTACGAAGAAGACTTTTTCGATATACTAGAAGATGATTTTGACGAAGACGAGTTGGATCCATGGTTACTTCTAAAATTAGTAATTGAAGCACAGAACATAATGAGCATTATGAGGAAGAATAAATGGTAGGTGGTTGACTAAACTTGAGAATCAAATCTCCTTCCACACTTATTGAATATGTAGACGAATTCTTCTACTTTAAAGACTGTGAATTTTACGAATTAAAATGTACATGTGAGACCGAACTCCTAATTTATTAATTGCAAATTCACTTGCTCTCATACGAAGCCACATGAAATTCTATAGATTAGTTGACTCGCGTTCACTAATGTAATTTCGGATTTAGAATATCTTTTAGCTGAAGTGACAATTTGTGATGAAATAATATATTTACTAATATATTAATTTATTAATATGTTAATATATAGTTTCGATAGTACAGGTGCAATTGAGGATATATCTCAATATGTCTGATAATAAAATGCTGGGGGAGGGATCTCAGCGAAGCCCGCCTGTGGCACTCAGACTCAGTTAGGTTCATTGTGCTTCTCCTTCCTATCGATTACGGAAGTTCGGTTCTTCTCCAGAAGAGGAGTCGGTTTCCAATCGGTAGGCATTCGAAAAATGGAATATATATGGAATGAGGAGGCCACTGGGATTTGAATCCAGGATCCTTCCGTTACTACGCACTCGCGTTAGCACGGAGCCACGCAGTCATCCCCGATATGTCTGATACAGAGTCTGCGCTCTCAAAGTAGACTGAAGAAACTGTTTAACGTTCAAATATACAGATATGTGATGTGTGTCAATGATAGCGCATCTCATTATATACAGGGTATCCCAAAATGGCCAACCTATATAGGGTGCACAGTTTGTCCGCTGAATCCTGCTGAATAGAAAAGTCTTACTATTTTACAATTAATGCAATATTAATTGAAATATTATAAAAGATCGACTTATCGACGAATAACTGAACATTTTATGTTGCAACAAAGCAGTGGGTGCAAAGAGTGCTCTAACTACCACAATTGCGGGTGGAATGGAGAGATTAGGCGTAGCAACGGCGAGTATAGAGAGGATCATAGACATATACGATAGATTGGCCGCTTTCGTAAGAAGCAGCATGCTCTCGACGGGTTGGCCATTTATTCTGGAGGACCCTGTATAAGACCGGATCAAAGAGCAAAATTTTAAAAATTTTAAATTATTTTATAATTAAATTTAAAAATTGGATTTAAAGTTTTATTGTAATTAATACCCGTTGTAATTAATATCATCATTATCATCACGGAACGTATATATCAACATTCGATGTCCTACTATCGTTTTTCCTATAAATATTATTGAGATGTAAAATAAAGATTTATAATGGTTTAAAAGTTAAGTTAGATCAGAAATTAGGTTAAAAATTGTAAGAGTGAGTATGGATGAGGAATGAGTGAGCTAAGTTTTTAATTGTAAACCACGTCCCGCTTTTTTGGCTGTGTAATTCTCAAGTGAATAAAGATTATTATATAAATAAAGATTTATAATTTCCAAAATTGTAACATGTTTCAATATATTTTGTGAAAATGAAAAAATATCTGCCACGCCAAGCTTCCGTGTTCTCTCGTATTGTTAACGACCCTATTGGCAACTAATCATTTAGCGATGTATTTAGCATTTCCCTTGGGCGAGTCAAAATAATAAAATTATTCGACCGTAGATACTGATACAATGTGCCTCGCGGGTCTCGAAGCTTGCGGGACACAAACTATTTTGTGTTCTCTGGCAGTGCCTGGAAATTACAGGGAAAATGTGTGGCGATTCTCCCTCTCTCTCTCTCTCTCTCTCTCTCTCTCTCGCTCTCTCTCGTTCTCTCTTCCGTTAAATTAATGGCGCAATTTCGATGTCCTGCCACGTGACACCGCGGTGTTGCGCACGAGGGATGTTGCCGCCGGCGAATCGAAGACTGAAACAGGAACCGAAAACATTTGCAGGACCGCCTCTCGTAAAACAGTTCAAGCTGAAATTCCGTAGCGTTCGCCTTACTTTCGCGACTAACGTATCGCCCGTATTTGCCGTTACGCTATTTACCGATTAGCCATCATTCTCAACTCTCGGAATTATACGGTGAAAGATCTTAAGAATGCATTCGTCTGGAGAAATTACTAATGGATGATGATTCTCTTTGCTTTTATGTAAAAAAAGATGAAGAGAATTATATTATCGGAATGGGACAAAGATATCAATTTTTTCTCTGAACGCCAATTGTACATCTTTGGATATGTTTTTAACGTAGTCTATAATTTTTTTATTTATTTTTGAAAATTTATTAACTGCTGCTTTTTTACGAAAGAATTTATAAAATTAATGATTTATGGGATGATGAGGTATAGGATACTCTCTTTCTCTCTTAAACCGCGACGTTAGTAATAGATACCTATTTGGCAGCAAACCCCAGAATGGACGGGACATGTTTTTCCTCGGACTCGTCTGTTACAAGTATAGCGTTAATATAATCCACGTTGTTTAAAGAGATTATGCGTGTTCCCTCAGGGATTTGTAAAATTACACTTTATAGAACGACCGTGTATATGGCTGTGTATACGCGATAGCGGATACTTTGTTCATTTTAACAAGCCGTGCTGAGAGATCTCGCCTTCGAAGTTATAATTAAATTTTCCTCGTTAAAAGCGATCCGCGGATAGCGAAGGGAGGCGTGGGTTGAATATTGTTTTCGACGATTCGTTTATTTTATTCAACTTTTAACGAACCGAATTTCAAATGTCGTCACCTAATATGATAAAGTATACCGTGGCGATTTTCAAATATCTCCGATGCCAAAAATAATGTAAATCTATATCGCGTGTCTAGGATGGCACGAGTGATTAGTAACGAAAGGGTCCTACATTCAAATCCCAGTGGCTCCTTATCCTATTGTATATCCATTTTAAATTGAGTACCTATCGATCGGAGACTAACTCCTTTTCTGGAGGAGAATCTGGCTTTCGTAATCGATAGGCTAAAGAAGGGGAGGCACAATGGATCTAATTTGACAATGAGTCTGAGTGCCACACGCGGACCTCGAGGACCTCCCCCTCCCCTTAGCATAATTGTATAATATTGCGTGTCTCTTTTCTCTTTCTCTTTCTCGAAGAAAACTGTTTGAATTGTTGTAATGTCTTTACCAGGAAATGCTTCTTACTTACGCCCGTAGCCATTGTTCAGGTATAACAATTAGTCGATTGTAAATTAACGCTAGTTATATTCTCCTAAATAGAATCTTTTAAAATATACTTAAAACTTTGTTCTTGCGACGTAAATGTATATAATCTTCCAGACGTCTTTCAATTTCCATATCGTACAATCTCTGATATGATGCAAATTGACGTGCAATTTATAAAATATAATTTTCATCTTGTTGGTTATAATCTTTCAATCGAATATCTCAACGGTATATTCTTTCTCTAACAATTTAAGAATTACCTACCTATCTTTCTTAAATCTACCGTTTTTCAAAGAAATTATTAATGATGACTCATAAGACTGCGATGAAAGAATGCGATAGAAAGAGTTTCTTGGTAATAGAAATTGAGGGACGAAAAAATAAGAAAAAACGGGTAAAGACGAAAGACGGAAAAGAAAAAGAAAAATATAAGATTTACATGCTAAACAATCAGGGCGAGTATATCTCATAATGCAGTTGCAACTGCAAAACCATAGTTACTTTGCAGAGCACAGAAAATCCCTCGGAATTTGCCAAAGTTAATCCTTACATTCACATCATACACATGCGAAGCGATATGAATGCGTTTTATGTACAGATTTTACATGGAATGTACCAGTCATAGAAAATTCCGCAAGGCAGTAAATCATGCATGACTGCACACGAGGAGCTTAAGGCAGAACATGCCGATTTACGAATTTGGACAATAGTAATGATTGTTCCACATATAAATCATATATTTTTATTTTTCTTTTCCGTTTTATCGTCTTTACCCGTTCGTTGGTTTCTTCTTACCTTTTTGTTCCTCAATTTCTATTACCATACCAAGAAACTTTCTCTTTCTATGGCATTCTTCTCGCAGTTTTGTGAGCCATCATTAATCATTTCTTTGAAAAAAGGTAGATTTAAGAAAGACAGGTAGATGTAAGATCCCGTTAAATTCCGTATTATCCGTAATATTCATAATATTCTATCTTATTTAACTATTTAATGCTTTCTGTTGTTTAATCTTCTCCTAAAGTTTTATAAAGCCTACTATTCTAAGAAACTTTCTTTTTCTATCAAACTTTTTATTTGGTTATTTATAACCACATTTTTAAAAATGTTAAAAAATACGAGAGAAGCTATAAGCATTTTACTAGAATTTATGTTACATATTAATTTATAACTTTATTTTTGTATATTTGTCTTTTACGCGAGAATTTATTTATTTTGTAAAATGTGTATTTTCTGTATATTTATTTATAAATTTGTTATATTTATTTTTACATAAAGCAATATAATTATTATTTCATGTATATGTGCGAGTAAGTGCGCACAGAGATACAAAAATATCGAATTAAGTATATTTAGGAAATTACAGAAGAAAATAGATTAAATACGAAAGATGATTTTTCTAAAAAAAAACCCATCGCTTTTAGAGTTGATCTTTTCCACTTGTAATATATTCCCTAAATGACACAGCAATGCTTGCTATAAGCAATCGTATAAGCTATCGTCGATAGCTTGTACAAGTTGTCGTTGATTGTGTGAAACAAACGATTGTGAATCCACACAATGACGCATAAATTGCGAGAGCGCGTTTGCTGATAAAACAAAATCTCTTCCATCTTTTGCTTATCAGTATGTCGGCTACATTGATTCATTTTTCTTCTGGACCTTTGCGTAATGACGCTGAAAGGGTTCGATCGACTGAACTGCCGTCGTCTGCGTTTGACAACGTCACGAGCTGCACGTAACGCGCGCGATCGATTGCAACCTGCATCCAATCGAGAATCAACAGGCTTCGGAGTATTATTATTATTATTTTAATTAATTCTCTTTATATACATTAACTCACTTCTTCATCGCACGTGCCATCGCCGCTCGTTTTAAATCCGTGGCACGTGAGTTAGATTAGAGACTTCTCGTCTCTCTCTCTCTCTCACCCTTCTCTCTTGAATTCGCCATGCAAAAAGTGTAGCGCGTTTCCGTTTCTCCCTTATCTTTCTTCCCTCTCTCATCCTGTTTGCTGTCCCGCTCTCGAAGACGACGTTAAAATTACTTCCATTTCGCCGCAGTGCGATCACGCTCGCGAAACGTAATCGCACCGCTTCGCGATCGAGGGCACGTCCCAGCAAGCGTGCCAATGTTCATAAAAATGTTCACGGTGTCGCCGGAACTTTAAACCGCCGTCTATTATTCCGACGAGGCGTAGACGAGCCAACCGAAAGTTTCCCGATAAATCATCACTACGAGGCCAAGAAGGGACGAGGGTAGAAAGCACGAAGTCGCGAAAGCAATAAATATTAATAGCGAATGGTTACTGCATAATCGATCAGAACTTTTCCAGAGTCATTCCGCTGGTTGAAACAACCTTGTCGAGTAACGTCCGGGTATACCGGATGTTCCAGATTACCCGCGTCTCCTTTCACGCACGTGCTTTTGGGGACGGGCGAAACTTGACGTTTATCTTCTTCAACGAAAATATCGCAAAGCGCCGGTAATCCCTGACTGGTAAATGATAAAAAATTGAGAAAGTTTCAAATAATCAATCTTAAATTACGTTTCCATCGATTTAAAATTAGTGTTACATAATTATTCGTTTAATAAATTTAAGATGGAATTTTTTTCTAATAAATCGCGCGAGAGAAAGATGACACGATCGAAACTTTACGAAGATTAAAAGTCGGGCTAATCGAAGAAGGAAAGTCACTGATAATCTGGAACACCTTATATACGGACAGACTTCGCGCAAGAAGCGAGTTATACCGGGAAACCTTTTTAAGTCGCCCTTTGTTCATTCCGCCAAGGGAAGAAACAATTACCGGACTTTTTAAATACCCTGGCCTGACGCGATCCCGGGTCATCGCTCGTACTTGAAGAAACGTAATTATCAGGGAAACCGTGCAAGAAGCTTCTCGTTTTGTCGCGAGTAAAACAATGGCTTTGTATGGCTGCAGCCATGCGTTGGCGGTAAAGTAATTGTTCCAGCATTAGCGTCGTCTGGTGCATTTTACTACAAGCGATTAGTTTGCTCGAATGTCGCATTAACGATAATTATTCTCATCATTACCAACGGATTGAATTAGGAATTCAAGCATACTTTTTTTTAATTCCCGGGAATTGTAAGATGAAACTGAAACAATTATTTCTGTTTTTTTTTCTTCATGGAGCAAGACGCTTTGCGAAAATAAATTCAGCTACTGGTTCTGGTTCTTTTGTTCTACGGTTCTACAAAGATGATAATTTAAAATCTTATTTTTATAACGAAATAATTAGCTACGTATGGAAACTGGCCAGAATTAGATTTATTAACTTGCTATCAATTGTATTTTCCACCTCATTTAATACGCCTTCTTTATTTAATTCCCCGTTACACATTATGTGCTTATTTTATACACTTTCACACATTCGTAGATTTTACGCGCGATTTACATCGAGCGTTCTCACGCCGTTGTATTCGCACCAGTTACAATATTATTATTCACGTTACATATATTATTGTATTTGAAGCTGGTATCGTTGAAATTACTAATGCCGGTTTCACGATGACTCGATAAATATGTAAAAGCGTTACAATGCGCATTTCGATATTACAAACTAATGAGACTGAGCTTAATGCGAGATATTAGTTCAAAATCGTCGCTGCGTTTAATCGTAATATACACCGAACACGCAGCACCACGCATATATGTGATTGTTTTCAAGCACGTGATACGAGTAATTATCGCGCTCCACGTCCCAGAGACACTGGAAGGCCGCATGCATACTTTGTTGGAAGCGCTGGATTATGTACACTTGCGTTACTATCTTGTACCTAGTCGCACAGTCGTGTTTCATAAAATAAATGAATATTATGATTATCAGGCGAGACATATGCCTAATAATAATTCTTTTTTAGTCTTATACAATTTTTCTAAATTATACATAATGCTGCTTGGGGAGCGAAAATGTCGATACTTATTTATGTTGTGTACACATATCGTTTATCATTTTTTAATAAAAAATAATCATGTCGCGTCCAACGCATAAAAGGAGTAAATTAAGATAGGTATCTCGATATACGTGGATACAACAGCGATCCACGTCATCCTTTAAAATGTAAAAAATGAAGGATATGATACTTGTAATTTTACAAAAGATCACAGCGAGATGGCGAGGAAAGTGAGACGGGAATAAGTAAGGGGAAGTGGAATTCAATCTGAACGAAATTTGCATAATTTCAATACCTGTCATAATCCTTCTTGCCGACAGCCTTCAGCACGTCACTGGCAATTTCCAAACACAATTTTGACGTCTGATCCGGCTGGTATGATGTTATCGTCGATAATTTGATCTCCATTACGTCACGCACGATCTTGTCGATCACCGCTGGGTGAAAAGCTCTAAATGGTTCCAAACGAAAGGTGTTCTGGTATCTCGGTATCTGGCCAAACGACAAGAAGCGCTGTACCAATATTATCCGCGGAGGTGGAACTTAACGCGGCAATAAATCAACGAAAAGATTCAACGACGATAATAAATGAAACGACCGTGGAAACGACCGCGCCAGATTATAAGAAGACGCCGGTGATGTTGAAGAGTCATAAAATGCGTAATATCGGAAGGACATACGGACAAAACGTCAACTTCTTCTGAAATTTCGGCACCATTAATCGGAAACACGGAGATTACGTCGCTCCCCAAAATTTATTGCGCGAAATTTTTATCTAATTTTCTTTTTTTGGAGAGAGAGCTCATTTCATGAACGCGAGCGAGACGATTCTCCGGGCACATCGACATTCACCTGTATTAAAACTTGTTCATTTTCCGAGCTCACTCAATTTATTTGCGTCCATCCAATTTATTCCGCCGCACTAGATGGAGAACGTACCTTAAGTCGATCCCCGCGCCTGTGAAAGAGTATGCCGGCCCCATTGAAACCAATCATGGAAAGCTTCGACAGCGTTTTTCTCTTGATCTGGTTCTGTGTCGGGAAATAAGAAACACGTACCATTTTAGATCCCATAGCGATACTCTGTAACGCTCAATATAACGCTCGGCAAAATGAGAGAAAAAATATAAAAGCGGTTTCCTCGCATAAATTTCTTAGTTCCTCTGATTGATTTAAATATTTATGGCACCCACTTTCGCGCATTGTAGAATATTAAATCAATAAGGGACACATATTGCATTAAAAAGTAGAGAACGAGAATAACGTGGATATGCATCGACGTAAATATTATTTTCGGGAGCAACACTTTTGGCTATCGAATTAAATTTTGAGTCACTGAGAAATCAATTCTACCCTCGACCCTCATCTTATTTATTCTGCAATACATGTGTTACCTTCACCAAATATACGTGACATAAAATTACTAACCTGACGTCATGTTTCTTTTTGTTACTTTTACATGTATATTTAGTTAGATTTACCTCTGTATCCGTCGGCATTCGAACGCCCAATTTTTGGACTACTCTGTGCCATAATTTAGTCTTTGATACTGGCATCGAAGTATCTTGTTTATTCTGGTGTTTACTCATTTTAAGTAGCCTCCAGTGACAGGTGACATAAACGAATTGTCTTCGAAACGAGGGGGACCGTCGCGAACGGTGGCGCGGAACAAAGGACGCTCATCAAAAGAATTTCAGCCACGAAGCTGAAAGGAGGAAATTATTGCAATCTCCGTCCGTAGTTCGCGAGCAATTTCGGCAAATAATTACGTGCGCTACGCCGCGATAAATCCTGCCGCAGAAACGTCCGAACGCGGTCTACGACGTTTAAATGGGACTGTGACCGAATCTTTTTAAAACGCTCTCTTTGAGATAATAGTTTCATTTTTTTAACGTTTAATCGATCTCAAAAAATATTAAATTAAATAATTAAATTGGACAAAGCGGTGACCGATTATTAATTACGATAAATCTCACACAAACTTTCAATTGTAGGAGTTACAGTAATAAAAACTAATATTTTTTACGTTTTTGTTTTTGAGACTTTAGATTTTTTTATTCTACTTGATTGTACATTTATACGATTACATTACTTTACATAACGACAATCAGAATAGTACTGAATTCTGTGCCAAGCAGCATTGTTCCCCGGTGCAACGTGCACTCTTGCTAGTCTCGCTCCCGGCTGTCTCGGAGTGTCGGACTCAACGGGACCGTTAAGTATCGGATCAAGATCGATATCGTGCCGGTTCAGCATGGTTGGGCATCGACACGGTTTGTCAATTGCAGATGATCCCGCGCCACAAACGAACCGCGTTTATCCGACGCTTGTTGTAAACACCAACACGATCGATATAAGAGGAGTTACGCCCTCGAGCTTTGCTAAGCTTTGAACGGTAGAACGTTAAGTACTTCCTTTGACAAACTAAAGGAAATTTACCTACGCTCTCGGCTCAACTATGCTGAAAACACCTCGCCTGGGATTTATTTAGTAATCGCTGCAATATTCAGATACTTTAACGAATATTAAGAACGCCCAAGATAGTATATCGCTGTACGTCTCTTCCCTCGGTCGATCTGATGCAACTAACGGTTTGATCGAACAGTGATCTGCACTACTGCAGACATGTTACGCGCGTGATAAAAAGCGTCTTGTCGAGAGATTTCGTTACTGGGAGCGCCGACCGCTAATAAAATCATTAATGCCATCGTGATTATGATTTGCATTACAATGACGTCATTATTACCGTAGATTATCATAAACTGAAGCTGTTACAAAGCCACATTACGCGATGATGCCGACATTACTACTTCACAATGCTTCATTTTAGCGCCGTATAATAATTTAAGTTAACTGTAATTTTCCCTCAACTTTTTTCGCGACCATCCAGACCGCTCGTGCATACAGAGGCGCAATAAAGGTAAATGAGCCGTTCCGCTTCCATTCAACGAGCGAGAAAGTTCGGGATTCTGCCTGTTTTATTTATTTTTTGTTTCTTTTCCCCTTTTTAACTGGACTCGGCTAAAAGCAGAAGAGGATTGGATAAACAATCGACAGAATTTCCTGGACGATCAGCAGTTACGCGGCTAACTTTCGCGAACGTGTCGCAGAAACTCGTTGGCTAACTCGATAAAACTCCGCTCCCATGCCGTACAAGCATCTAATGCGGCGGCAGCCGCCCGGTGTAGTTTCTTAGCGAAATTCCTAGATGCGCGACTCCGAAACTTTTCTCTCTCGCTCTTCCACGTATATTCGACATCTGTGGATAGTGTCACTGTCTGGCCGAAAAACCGATAGGAATCGTTGCGGCGAGACGCGACGTTCATTGCCCAGCCGGAGAGATGTCGAATCGATCATTAAGTGGTTCACGTAACGAATCAATGTTTTAAAAGCGAATTGTCTTAACACGATTTGGGAGATTACTATTCGTGGCATTTTCAATCAGACACCCTCGCCGGGCGCTCGTCGGCCGATCTGAAATCGATCGTTTCACAGCGAGAAGACTGAATCCGACGTAATCCCTCTTGCAGATGTTGAGCTCGAAGCGTTAAGTATTTTTGTTACTAAGCTTCGCACGCTTACAATGCTAATCTCTCTCGCGCAGATCTGCGAAACGATCCATTGTGCCAGTTTTGGCAACGACACTGAAGACTATTATGTGCGGAGCCTAGATTCCGTGAATCGGAACGCGAAAAGAACACGCTATGAATTTTCTTTTCCGTTTCTTTATAAACGTATCTTGCGCCCCATCCCACCGTACCTCATTCTTTTATATTGTATATACGACACCGCGGACACACACCACACACGTCTTTTCGCTTGCAGAGCTTCGACCACGGGGCGAAACTCTTCAATAAAGGCTGCATTTGCGTGTATAGTGCATTCCTCGAATAATTCAACTTGCTTCGCATGGTTTATACGGTTCACGTACCTATTCGTAGGAAACTGGCGCGCGAGCGCGACTAGCGCCAAACAACATTGTTATTGATTAAACTTCGACGCGGACTGCCGAAGGAGTTTCTCCATTCCCCTTTGCGGAAAGTAGTTATTTACCCTTTCTTATATGCGCCGCGTTTGCTCTTTCTCTCTCTCTCTCTCTCTCTCTCTCTCTCCCCCTCCCTCTCTAAGTCTAAAAGATCTAAAGCGCATAATAAGTGTCTCGGCGCGTGATGCGGAATGAGATGCGATAGAGCGGTGTCCCAGCACCAATTACGCCCAGGCTCGCGGCGAATGGGTTTTTCGCGGCTTTTGCGGAACCACCAGCGCGTCGGGATTTTCCGCGGAAATATCCGTGAAAATTGCTTTACGCTCAAAAGCTTCACGCGATTACGGCGTAAACTCGTTCATTAGGGCGATACTCGCGTGGGTGATAGCTCGGGCGCGTTCAAAAATTCGATCATCTGACCTAACTCGCGCGATCTCACGTTAACTCTCTCTCGCGCCGAGATAGAATTCACCCTCTTTGCAACTACGTTCTCGCACCGACATTCCCTGGCTGTCGTAGCGAGAGACGAAAATTTGCAAATCAAGTTTGCGAAACATTACCAAACTCGCGAGAGAAGCCTCTCGCCAATCCGCACATTTTATTTTGAACGTTTCTCAAATCTTTCTAAAATATATTTCTTTTTTCCGGATGATGTATAGTTTGTAAATTTGACATATATGACAGATTTTTATATTATATTCGGTTATATTATTTTATAGTTCAATAATTTTTTAAAATTGAGAAATAGAATTATATTCGATATTTTATAGCGATCGAAAATATCAAACCATATGCATGAAAGTGTTATGAATATTCGACATGAATGATTCTTTCTGTGTTTCCATTTACATCATCACAGATACTCCGTCATTTAATATCCGTTATCATAGCAACGACTTTTTCGATTTACTTTTTTCTTTTATTTGGCAAAATGTATGTATATACAAGTCCAGGATGACAATTTATTTTTTATATTATAATCCTGTAGAGCGTACGCTTCCCGCCAGACTCTTCTGCCCAGAAAGATATCACGGAGAGTAAGGGACTACGGTCCGACGATAGAGCGAGTAGCAGAGATCGACGTTACGTCCGCCATGAATTTGCATCGGACGGCGACTACGCTTCGCGGCGGGACGTCTAACAGATGCTCCCCGCGCGCGATTTGCATAAAATGAGACCGGACAGGATCCGGCAGCTCCCGTGAGGCTCGCGCACCAGGAAAGCTTCCCCGGTGCCCGGATCACCGTTTCCCGGAAAGAGCCCGTCGTTCCATTATCGGCGCAGGTAGCGGCGATTCCGGGATTCTCCACTACGCCGTCGAGTAAGAAGGGTAACGCGTTAACCCTTTGACCCAGCAGCACCGGCGAACAGCACCGCTAATGCGCGTCACGCGCGTGCTTTTACGGATTATGCTTTTCCAATTCCCTCACTTAACGCTAGAATGCCCGTTGGCACGCTTTTATATTGGGTCATTAGGTTTTGCGAAATACGCCACCACGGAGAGTGGTATCGCGACAATTACGTGAATTGTGTCTGTAATTTTTTCTTACAATTTTATTATATTACGATGACAAAGGAATAATCGATTTTGACGAGCTTGGCTGAAAATACATTAAGAAACAATTCGGGATCGAGTTTCTAATAATTTTATTATTGAATCTAGGAGATTGTATAATTAATATTTTCTCCCTTTCGACTTGCTTGCATATTTTACCTTACATGAACTCTCAGTCGCAGCATACAATGGGCAGGGGATGATGATGGTGATTCACAAAACAGATAAATTGTGTAACTCCAAAAAAGATTTATTACATTACATACATGTTACATCCGTACTGACATCTGCAAGGGGGCAGGGGATATTTGAGCGATCATTATTAGTGTCCAAGGAGTCCGAGCCGATTAACATTCGTCAAACAGACGATTTTGAATCAGCGTAAACGCATACGTCGATCGTGCGAAACGTCCGCACGAGAGAAAGAGAGAGAAAAAGGAAAAAAAACAATTCGACTATGCTGCAAATCATACGCCGGACACACAGTGTCATCAATCCCTCTCTATCCGGAGCGTGCATCCGTGCGGGGACGTCTCAGGGAACGAATTCGGGAGGAATTCGCAAGAGATTGGCGGCGCATCGCTCACCGGAACATGGTGTCGACGAGGAAAATCAGGACGAGCAGGACGAGTCTCCTATTTACATCGCCAGTGCCGCCGTGCTGCATCGCAGCGGGATGCTCGCCTGGAAAAGAGAATTACGTCGGGCGAATAAGGTGTCGCTTTTGTGTCGCTTCCTCGGATCTTTACGCGTTCCGATCTCGTCAATCCTTCTCAGGTGCTCGCTAACGAACATTAAATTTATTAACGGCCCGTCGCAAAGTAGTAGGACGAAGGAAACGAGTGCTGTGCGCGCGAAAGGGATCCTCGAGGATTTAAGGATCGTGGAACATCGACCCGAGAAGGACGAGAAAGACGAGAGAAATTGTTTGCAAATGGGCCAGTCATCTTTCTCGTCACCCAATATCGAAATTATTAATTATCGACGGATAATTTATTTGAGCTCTCTATTATAATTTACATAATATTACATAATATTTATTATCGCAGCGAACGAACGAACACATCATTATTGAACGTCACGTTATTGAAAATTGAGCAAGACTCAATTTTCATCGTAACATTAAACAGTTGTTGCAAAGATGATTAATATTTTAATAAATAGACTGCGTTATTTATAGATCAACAACAAATATATTAATATAATGAATGGAGAGAGAGAGAGAGAGAGAGAGAGAGAGAGAGCGAGCGAGCGAGAGAAAGCACGGAAAATCTAGGAGCAGATTGCGAGTGCGAATTAAAACAAATGTATGTCCTTATCGCAAAGCGCGCTTGGGGAGTAATTTCGCAATGTAGTACATTACGCTTCTGCCTCGCCTGCTCGATCGCGAGGCGGAGAATTTCGAAATGAGCCATCGCAATCCCCTCGTCGCAGTCCCTCCCGTTCGCCGGCGATATTGCAACACCGGTATTTTGCTCACCGTTTAACACGTGCACCATGACGCTCGCCGGGGTGACTTTGCTCGAAGCGCATGTATAATTACCGCTATCGTTAAGTTGAGCACGCGTTATTAGGAGCTTGCTGGTGGTACCATGCTTACCCTTCTCCGTCTCCAGCGATACGCCACCCCTGTCGAACACGTAACACGTAAGAGCGTTACTCTCGAGAGCTGACTTGCGAAAGTTTCCGCCAAAATTCACATTTGCATACGTGCGTGCGTGCGTGCGTGCGAATGTGTGTTTGCGTTTGTACGTGCGCGCGTGATTTGCTTCGCGTTTATCTCGCTTAACGCGAGAGATGATGTTATCTCGATTTCGCCAAACCGGCGTCAATCCAATTTTCCGATCGACCGCGTTAAAATTCAATCGCGATATCCGCACCGGCGCGGCGACGCGACAACAATTCTTGAAAAGCAAGAATAGAATCATTCGCGCGAGCTATTGAAAATGGATGATTTTTCGACACTCCGCGCGGCTTTGCGTGGGACGCTTCGAAGCGATTTCGAAACCGGCGGGAGATTATAGCGATTAGATCCGATTGTCCGTTCCACCGCGATATTAGTGCCGTTCGAGCGACAATTCCATCTAGCTAATTGTGTATCTCACAAAGGTATAATCGTCGAGCGTTTCCCCGTACCTTGGACCGTCGAAATCGATGACCGCACCGGCATGGTACCAGGTTACGTTGCTCGGAGGCAAATCCTGCAGCTCTATGATGCAGGTCAGACTGATTGTGCTGCCCTTCCTGATGTATAACTCCTGGGAACCCGTGATCCTCGCCTGTATATCTGATAGAAACAGCAATAACGACGAGAGAAGGAGAACAGTGAAAAATCGAAGTAGAGCGCGGTCGCGTTCGCGCTTCTCTTCGCGATTGGCTTTATTACACTCAAGAAACGACACGCGGGATCGTATTACTATCCGCGTCGGATTCTACCTTGGAAAATGGATTCTACTTTATTTCAAAAAGCTCAGCGAATCATCGCCGTCGTCGTCGTCGTCGTCGTCGTCGTCGTTGTCGCCGTGGCGGCAGCGCGAGAGACGAAACGTGATCGCCGTAGGACGGTCAAGACGGAAGGGGGAGGAGCGAGTTAAAACAATTGGTTCCTACCGGCCACGAAAGACGCCCGGGGAGATCTTTAAGGGGCGATTTATGGGGCTCGCGGAGGCGCGCGCGCCTCGCCTCACCGCGCTTCGCCTCGCCTCGCCTCACCTCGCATCGCAGGCAAACTCACCCAAAACCTTCAGTGCCACGGCTCTATATATCTTCGGTTCTGTATTAACCTGACACTCGTAAATGCCGGCGTCCCGCGGTTGCACGTAATCTATTCGCAGATTCCAGTCGTCGGTCTCCGGATTGCCGACTACCGTAAATCTCGCGTCGCTCGTGTAAGTCACCGACATGGACGTCAGGATGTGTAGGTCCCTTTTTCGGATCCAAGACACCTGGGTCATACACACACACACACGCGCGAGGTGCCACGAATGAGGCGCAGGTAATTGCAGTTTGCCCTCAACCCCTTCGCTGCTGCCGTTGCCGTTGCTGTTGCCGCGCTCTGCTACTACTGCCGCCCGCCGCGCTGCTGATTCAACCTATCCGCGCGCTCGTTCCTCACCTCGCATTATAATGAAGTTTCCGTCGATCTTGTCGAGACCCGAGGGAATTTAGAGATACAAAGACGTAATTAACAAATCCAATGGGAAAATTTGCATTTCATTCCAAACATTTTGAAATGTCAGAAAAATGGAGGTTTTCTGGATCCCTCCTCTCTCTCGGGGAAATTGCGGGCTGAGGAAGAAGCCGGACGTTCCTCCTTTTATGACCGCATAGTTGTCGTAACGGCGCGCGCGATTCATTTTTAAAAGGAGGCGCCCCGAGCGATAAGAATATCGATTTCGACTTTTTGGCACCGGTTCATGAATAAGAAAACGCTGATGCTTTCACTTTTTTTCCCACCCTCTTCACGCTTTTCTTCCCCTCGCAAAAAAATCACGACGAATTATGAAGATCGCGTCGCGCAAAGAACCTCCTCCCCGTTTTTTGAAACTCTATCAAATCTAAATGGACACTCTAATGAACACGCCACGCTTGACTTGCCAGCAGCGAAAGGGTTGCGCGAGCATATTAACTTATCGCAGGCACGCGAGCTACTCTCGAGATCGATGAGATCAAGCAAGGACTCAATGAGACTCACAGTTCTGTTTCCTAGGTTTTTAACACGACATAACAGGACGGCGGCCTGCCCTATGGCCACCGTTAATTTTTGCGGCGTGTCATTGTAAAAATAGGCGCTGCGATTCTTTGTGCCGCGCTGCGACTTCTCCCCTTTGCCGAAAGTGTCGTCGTTGAGATGAAACAGCGCTGAAATATACATAAACTACGTTTTGACATCCTATTATTCTCCTCGGTGACGTTTTCCACGGTCTCTCTTCTTTCGCCAGAAAGAATTACAGACCGCGGTTTAAAAAATGAATCCGAAGTCTCTGATAAAAAAAATATCTGAATGTTTTCAATACGGAATATTTATCCATCGACTGTTTGTTTTCAACACACGCACACACACGCGCACACACACACACACACACACACACACACACACACTTGGACCCGCGTATGATAATTTAAAAAAAGGTAGGATTAAAATAATATTATAAAACGTACATTATGTTACACATTATACGTATAATTTAATTCAGATATCAAATTTTACGCATAAGTTTAATATTGGCTTGCCTTTTTTATGTCAATATATTTCAAGATTTAAATATCTTCACCTAACGAAAAACTAACATGCATATATTTTTAATAACGATTTCGTATTGTTGATACGTACGATAAGAATATCAGGAATAGTTTCGAAAAACGAAACAATCATTTAATAAACTTGACGATAAATTAGTGATATTGTTGTTTAATAACTTCACAACATATTACGCTGTTTTGTAATAAAGCGCTAAAATTATGTCAGAGGAAATAGGAATTACAAAAATACATTCAAATAAATGCCATAATTTTTGCTCTTTTAATGGCATCTTATTAAAAAAGTTGTTAATTATTCTCTACTTTTCACTAAAGAATATAAATCCTTTAATCGCTGTGTTAATTAATCCTCTTTCAGCTTTGAAAAAGACATGTATATTAATTGTTAAAAATAAAAGTGTACTGGATCTCATAACTCTCGAAAGTATAATTTTCAATTAATGCTAATTATGATTAATTAATCTTTTATTTTACATCTGTACCGCAGAATATAAAGTAAGATGGAAAAAATTAATAAAATTACATAAAATTAATTCATCAGTGAATTTCAGTTCATCTACGTGAAACTTCTGTCCGAGTTTAATTGATTTAAAAAAATAAATCTAAAAAAGTTCCTTTCGCTCTTTCATACTTGATTAAAAAAGTCGGTATAAAAAATTTATCTTTGCGAAATCGAATTTTTATTGAATTTAGATTGACGTTACAAGTCTGATTACCAACTTTTTGCGAACGAATATACCGAAATATTTAGTTCTTTGACGAACGGCGTATTTCGAACGTGCGCTTTCGATTTTATCCTCTTCGCCCGACAGGCAGACGAATTCGATAATAAAAATGATTTACGCCACTCTGTCGTGCGCCGGTGCTTCGCGCGACCGAAATTACTTCAGGCAATGCAAGTGAAATTACGTGGCGCAGCGCGGATACAAAAGGGTGTTCGGGACCGGAAGAGGGTTCCTCCGCTGATGGGGTGAGGGCGGGGACGGGGAGGAAGCACGGAACATTTACCGATGCCGCGTTCGCTGTGAAGTGGTTCCGCGTGTAACAGGTATCCGATTCCCAGGAGCAGCAGAGCCATGCCGTGGAACGGGGCCATCTTTCACTTGGCGCACATCTCTCGATCTAATTCACGCGCCGCTCCGCGTCCGACAACGACCTACCCAACACCGTCCGATCCGAACGATCGCTCTCTATTCGCGGACCATTGTGAAACACCCGCGGGATCACGCCGATCGTTGGCATAATGCCGTCACTGCTTCTCGTTTCGGCGTGCCCATATATCTCCTCGCTCTTCACGTTATCGCGACCCGAGATCGTTTCTCGCGGTACCAAAAGATCCTTCGCCGCATAATCAACCGATTTTTCACGCTTTTTACTGGAATTTAATTGTTGGAAATTACAACTGTTAAAAATGATATCGGACAAGATCCTCGAAGATCGCTCAACAAGTTCGTTAACGATCGCTAACGCGACACGCTCGACCCTTTCACGGTCTCCATGCACGCGACTCAACCGCGATCGCACGGAGCGTCGAAGCGGAGCGTCGCGTCGGGGGCGGTGCGACACGGTTGCGGGCCGAGCACTGAATTTCGCTGCTCGCGTAGGACGGGAAAAAGCTCGGAAATCCTGGCACGGTGGCGCCGTGCCCGTTCCCATCGGGGCACGTGCGATTGCGCCGAAAGGTCCTCGGCATCGGATGCGATCTCCCTTAACCGGCGAAACGTATTTATCCCGCCGACCACGCGCGACTCCCGCGACAACGCGGCCATACGTTATCACGATTTACCGGAACGATCGACGTACGTACACACCACCGATCTCTCATCCCCGGGGGAGCGCGGGAGCTTCTCCATCCGACCTATCTTTTCTATCCATTCGCAAAGCGGGATAAGGGATATATAAAGCGATTTATGGCGTATTCGCTATTTTTCTAAGGCAATTTCCTCCCCTGCGCATAAATAAGGAAATAAAGAAACGAACACGTACACAAGAAAGCTCCTTTCTTCTGTATATTAAACAATATATTGCGATAGAATCTTTCAACAACAATGTAACAATATTCTTAAAAAATACATTATGAATCATTTGTGACTTGTAATATAGGATAACTCTTGGCGAGATCTGTTTTACGTATTACCGTTCCCTTTATGTTCTCTCCAACGGGCGCTTTCGTCCTCGACGTTCGACCTCGCGATAATATTAAATGCTTATTAAAAGGCGCAAGTCGGAAGGTACAACAATGCAAAGCATCGTTGTGTTATTTTCTGTTATTGCACTCTGCCTCTCATTTCCTTTCTGAGGCTTTTACGACAATGCATACGAATTCTTTACATGTTTTCCTAACATTCCGTACATAATTGTATTATAGTAACACTTTTCAAATAACTATCCTTTTCGTTGAAACAAATGTATACATTCTTCGTTTAAACTTATATGTATCTTCTATTCACTCATATTTTCTTAGCTTAGATTAATACACAAATTAACAGACCACTTAAGACACCTGATTTGAAACTTCTATTCTAATTATCGTTATAGTCATCATTTTTCTAAAAGGAAAATTTTCTACTTACATTTAAGAGATTTTGTATCATTTACGAAAATCCCATTAACTTGTAACAAAAAATAGGAAGAGATTATTGAATATCCCATTAAAACGTTGGAATGATCATAGTTTTCATTGTTACGTGTACTAATTAGTATAAGTACCAAAATATTTTGTCGAGGCTGGTTATACAGCCATTTTAAATCAATAATATGCAGGATAAATATGCAGGATTGTAATGTTTTCATCACTGATATTTTTCACACATATACATTCGCACATACACACATATAAAATATAATTATACCTCTCACGTAAAATATGTATAAAATCTTGTACGTATATAATATATAGACATTCCAAATAATCTAAACACATCATCATCTTGTAAACTTCTTTTCTTCAAACATATTTGAGCCTTTTGAATTGAAATTTTGTACTCTGTTCTGTATTATGTCTTTAATTGTGACCACAGCAGAATGAATCTTTATATTGTCGATGATTCGTGCAATCGACAGGATAAAGATATCGTCTACGCTTTGTCTATCACAAAGTCACCCTTTGTACCGCCCGTTTTCAATACCAATTCTATACCGTATATTTGCATTGTGCCAGGTTTGGCCGCGTACTTGCACATATCGTAGATCGTAAGAGCCGCTATACTTACAGCGGTTAAAGCTTCCATTTCGACGCCGGTCTTGCCGGTACATCTAACCTCCGATAGGATTTCGACTTCGTGCGATTCCTCATTTAATCCTAATCGTACGTTTACATAAGACAAAGAGAGCGGATGACAGAGAGGTATGAGGTCGGAAGTACGTTTCGCTGCCATAATACCAGCCAATTGAGCCACCGATAACACATCGCCCTTCTTTACATTGTTTTCCATGATCAGATTACTGATAACAGGACCTATCTTCACAAATCCCTTTGCTACTGCTACGCGTTTACTGTCGTTTTTCCACCCGACATCCACCATACTTGCTTTACCGGTTTCGTCTATGTGCGATAATGACGAATACAGCCTAATATTTGCATTACTTTTAAGGTACTTGGAAATATACGGGAAACGTTTGTACTGCATCGACGTAGTTTTACTCGTTTTGCAAGGAACTTTCTTCCTTCGATTTGCTGCAACGTAAATACGTTGTAAAATTAGTTCTAAAAAGCGTCAATGCTACGTTAACAGGTATTTGAGAATTTGCTATAATTGTGATCTGTGCGCGTTTCGACAAAGCCGAATGTATTTTAATATAGTTGGTTAATTATCATAACTGACAATTAACCTCCAATCAGAATCATTGGCCTATTTTCCATCTGAGTAAGATTGAACATCCCTGAAACACACGTGTGACAGCAGAGATATAAACGTGATCGGTTTGTCGATACTGCTACAGCTTATGTAAATAAACAGAGATAACAAAAAAATCTTAAAGAGAGAAAAATACAGAAAACAAGAAAAAAATCTTTGAATTAAAAATATTTTTACTAGGTTTTTTTAATAAAAGAATTTAAAGTTTTATTATGAAATACCGTGCATTCCTAATCGATATATTGTGTGTGTGTATATATATAACATACCTGCGTGTTGCTTCTTTTTTCGCGATACCGCTCCTCTTATCAAATCCTTGAGCGCATCTTCCGAAGCTCCACTTCGCAAAGCGTCTCGAAGCGAGACTTCGCCCTTCCCTTCGAATAGACATACCTTCAAATTTCCGTCCGCCGTTATTCTCAAGCGATTACACGAATCGCAAAAGTGTTGACTCATGGACGTAATGAATCCGACCTGCCCTACGAATCCTGGCACATGATAGGCCTTGGACGTGTCGTTGGGCTGATTCGGCAGAGCTCGGAAATCAGGATACTTCTCTCGGATTATTGCTTTCATCTCGTCGAAGGGAACCATCTTATTCTCCTTCCATTCGTTTCCTTGAAACGGCATGTATTCTATGAAACGTACATCGATAGGCCGGTCTCTCGTGAAATCGATAAAGTCATTAATTTCATCGTCGTTGCGCCCTCGCATTATCACGCAATTGACCTGATCATCCAAATAAAAAAAATAATTATTATATAGAGTACTGCCGCACATATTATCACTGTATACAATTTATATTTAAAATTGGTGTAATTTTTATTAAATTACCTTCACGGGATTATAGCCAAGCTGAACAGCGAGGTCTATGGAAGCCATAACTCTTGTCCAGCCCTTCCTACGAGTAAACAATTCAAAGCGCTCCTCTTTGAGAGTGTCCAACGATATATTGAGCGCATCCAGACCCGCTCTCTGAAGAGCTGGCAGCTGACGTGTCAGGGTCAATCCATTAGTTGTAATCGCAATCTGCTCCAGATCTCTCAATTGCTTCAGTTGTCCTAAAGTGTAAAATTATATATGAACAAACTTTAAAAACAGCCTTGCAATATTAATTAATTATAATTTAATATTGAATAAATACACTTTACCGATGATATCAATGAGGTCCTTACGAACTGTAGGCTCGCCGCCGGTCAGACGTATTTTGCGCACTCCTTCTTTGACGAAAAGATCGGCTATTTGTATTATCTCCTCCGTTTTTAGAATACCTTCTTTCTTGGTCAATTTGACGCCCTCCGCAGGCATGCAATATGTACCTGCAATGATGAAAAAAACATGACATTTCGTGTCGCATAGGCCTGAATTCAGCACGTGGCGAAGACTTAAATTTTGATCAATGTTCACAAATGTAAAGGCGATTAAATACATTTTATTTTTTTCATATAATTTATCCCTTTATCTTTCTGTTTTTGCATTGCACATAACGAGCCTAATTTCCTCGTAATAAAGATAAATAATGTTATAAATATAAACGCTTCATAGTTATTTGCTTCAAAATAAATTATTTCTTCGACGTGATTTTTATTCTGTATTCCAATTTTAAATATTTCTATCGAATAGTCGTTAAATCTCCAAAGAAAAGAACTCTCGTGACACTTTGTACAAATTTGAGGAAGACTCACAGCGAAGGTTACAGCGCTCCGTTAGGGAAATCCTGAGATACGTGTGCTTGCGTCCGAACGTGTCCGTGAGTGTTCCCCGTTGTTCATCCTTCCGTAACTTTGCTCTGAGCCGTTGCAACTGTAATAAACAATGGGATGAGTTCGTTAAATCATCTCGAACAAACAAAATTTGCACCTGAGGCACAAAACGTCAGATTCCAAAAATAGACCAGACGACGCTTACCCGAGACGGTGATGAATCCGCGACTGCAGCAGCCTCCGTCGACGCTGTCGCGGCACCGCGTAGCTGCCCGACGAGATTGCACCTCCGAAACATTTGTGCGATCAATAGACTCCGGGTATGCTGCAGGGAGAAAAGAAGAGAGAGAAGATAGAAACGTCACGCCACTGGTCGACGTTACGTTCCTAGCCACGCGCTTTCTTTCTCACATTATTACGCGTCCTCGGAATGGAAAAAAATTATATAATCGGCAATTATGTTTGTGACAATGCTTTTATATTCTTATCAAGGTGCACGTCATTCGGCTTTATCTGAGCCACATCGGACACAATTGAATCGCGCGCTGCAAACAACTCAAAGTTCTCAGTCATACTTTGCTTCCCTTTTCCCATTAACTTCAATCACGCTCTATTATCGGTCACCTGTCAATCATCGATGACTCATGTATATTGCGATCATCTCGCATCTGCGATCGTGACACGTGGTTACATAACAGCTGTTCGAATGGAGTAAATTCGAGCAAGAGCTTGGACACCGCTTGGACAATTTTGACTTGTCTGCCATATGCTTCCGGCTGACGAAACTGTGAAGAAACTTATATTTTACTGATACTTTTTTTACAGATTTATTTATTATAGCATCATAGCATATTATAGTAATACTTGTATGTATAAATTATTGAATTATATTTATTTTTGTATTAATAAATTGCATAGATATTAAACTGATTTGAACGTTTTCGAAAAGCGTTCCATGGTTAGTCTAAAATTGGCAGACGGTGTTTAAACTAGTACTTGAGAATTCTATGTTTGAAATGTTGCAGTGCTACCATCCTGTGGCTAGAACGAGAGATATTTCGACCAAGATAAGTCTAATCAGCAACAAAAGAGATCGCAGTTATCGATCCTCGAAAATTGGTGAAAGAGGTTATGTTAAAATAAAATTAGAAATAAAAGATTGTGCGTGGAAAAAAGACTTGATATTTCGCGCCGCAAAAAAAGAAAGAAGGAGAAATGTCCCTTTTTCCTGCTTATTCGAATGATAAACCTGAATTGGCAAATTGTAGTAGTATAGGTAATTATTTTAGAATTCAATCAATGTTTACATTAGAAAGATAATTAAATTAAAGAGAAATATTGTAGTAATTTGTTTTCTGCTTCAAAATTAATGTCTTTCTTTCATATTCACGTTGTACAATTTAATTTCAGATAACATTTCCAGTCAGTGGTTGTCAAATTCAAGTTTTCAAACGCAAATTCCTAAAAAGGAGCCCATTGATCTTTACTCTTCGTCAGACGAGTCCCTACATGAATCTCCGCTTAATGCAGAAAAACAAGTAACACCTGAAATAATCTCTCGAGGAACAAAGGTACATGCAAGACACAGAGCTGACAAAGAGCAAAAAGCAGGGAAGAAAAGACGGGATAGTAAACAATATAAGCCAGACTATGAGCTGGATGTCGAGAATCTGTACTTTGAAGATAAGCATAGAGATAAAGGGAACTTTAACATAAATACATTTTGCCCCAGAGCAAGGCCATATTACGATATTAGTGGAAAATCTCTTGGTTACGTTAAGCGCAAACTTGCAAAGAAGGATATGTTTCACAGATATCATGTCAAAAATATTGATTCTGCAGAAGCGACAAAGAAGAAGGATACAGTTATCAAGAAGACAAATGAGAAAGAGGCTTCGGTGAAACAAGATGATGAAGCGAATGAAAGTGGATCTTGGTGTAAGAACCTGGAAGAAGAACAAAAATCCAAAACTCGAGAATATAATGAGCAACTGACAGAAGATCCGCATAATATTGAACTTTGGCTGCAATACATTAATTTTCAGGTATTTAATAAAATATTCCTTGTGCATTTTGATTATTAATAATATTGTTACATTTAAATGTAAGTTAAACTAATAATATTTCAATATAAATCAATATAAATAATATAAATTCAATATAATTCAATATAAATATTTCAATATACAGGATACTCTGGCTTATTATCAGAGAAACCAATTAGCTAAAGACGTGCATCGATCTACGCTATCGAAGAAGTTATCCATTGTTGAAAAAGCGCTCGAGAAAAATACAGATTCCAAGGAATTGTTAAAAGTAAAGCTACGTTTTATGACAGAATTAATACCGTCTGATGAACTGTCAAATCAACTGGAAGCATTAGTTAATAAAGATTCAGGGAACATTGTGTTGTGGCAACATTATATTATGATCACTCAAGCTTCAGTGGCGATGTGTACTGTACCACGAGTGTTGGATTTATATTCAAAATGTTTCTGCATTTTGAGGCAACGTTCGAGAACAAATCCTTCTGTCTACGATGCACAACTACTACGTAAGTGGACATCTAATTGATATTTCAATTTTATTGTATATTTTTTTCGTATATATAATTTGATGTATTATTCTTCATCTAGATATGCTGTATCAGTGCTTAACTTTCCTGAGGCAAACAGGATTATGGGAACAAATGTGGGAAACAATACGTTTAAATCTGAATTTGAATCTAAACTTGAACAGAAATAGTTTATCTCTTCGAGGCTCCATAGATGAAAAAAAATTAAGTGAGTACATAATATTGTAAGTTACATTAAAAGACTTCTGTTAAGTACGGATTATTAAATTGCAGAGAAACAAGTATTTTGAGTTATCTACTTATGTCAAATTATTGACATTGCATAATAAATTAATGTAATTGTTCAGAAGATAAATGTAATGAAAAATACTATGCATGTTACATGTATAATAAGTATAAAATATCTAATTTTCTAAAATGCTTAATGGGAATCTCTCTTGTGATATCACTAAATATATTATTACTGATAATAATAATACTGATTTTTATAGTTGGAATGGAAGAAATGATATTATTGTCGAGATTGCCACTAAATCAATTGTGGCAACGAACAGAATCATTGAGAGAGAATTGCCATTGGATTAGCGTTAGTAGAGATGAGTTGGAATTAGTTGGAGATTCTAGACGATTTATTTTGCCAGAAGACGTAGCAGACTTTGTACATCCAATTCTTTCTCGTAATTCAAATTTTCAAATGGCTATCTATTCTCTTTTGTGCTTGAAAGTACCACTTTTACCTTGTCGAGATTACTACATGAAAGTAAGTAAAATTATTTTATTTAAAAATTAAATGTATTGTTTTTTTATTATCTGCAAGCATAAAATTACAAGGAACTAAAAAAATTAAGATTATAAAATTATTGTATATGTATGTATGTGCAAGTAGAGATTACAAAAAATATTTTATATTTTTATAGGAATTATCATTGAAAAACTTTCATTGGGGAGTAGAATCTTTAGAAGTGTTGCTTCCATTCATGTACCCTATGGTAGGTGAAATGGCTGGTCACGACCAAAGGATAGAATTATTGAAGGATGTTCTTGAAGGACGTTTAACGTCAGGTCCTCAATATCTCAAGTTCCATCCGGCGCAGGAACCGTACCTAGATTTTGTACGCAAGATATTTTATACAATCGCGGAAAGTCTGCCTTCACTGCAACGGACAAGTATATTTGTCTGGTGGTTGCGATTAGAAAGACTATTAGTTTCCCTTAGCAAAGATGAACCTTTAAAACATGATAATAAGTAAGCGCTATATTTACTGTTAAGAGATTTAGTAGGTTTAATTTTGCATGCAAGATTAATCAAGTTTTTTCGTTGCAGAGGAAAGAAATTAAGGGCAACATTAAAGGAATTTTTGAAAAAGAATGAAAATAGAAATAACTTGTATTTCTATAAGGAATATGCCTTAATAGAACTGGAGATGGGCCGATTCAGCAACTGCATGAATATTCTTGAGACTGCCATTCAGTCTCAAGAAACATGTCCCTCTGCGATTGCCGATATATGTGAAAGGGCAGCGCTTTTTAACGTATATAGAACATTCATCGAAACTTTGCTTGATATTAGAACGTATAACGAATCACACAAACAATGGATACTAAGAGTCTTTGGTCAAATGATACTTGGCAAAAACGAAAATAAAAAATCGCTAATTGAAGAGTATTTACATTCATGCGTACAAGATTTTTTGGAAGTCCCTGCCAATGAGAAGGAAAAAGATACCTTTTTTCTATCAAACTTAGAATGCGACGCGATTGTATGCTACGCATATTTCCTATATATTACAGACGACGATATCCAAACTGTTATCAATGTATTGAGGAGCTGTATTAACCATTCTAAGGATTGTCCTTACTTGCAGGTACCAATTTAATATTCTGTGAACGACTAAAAATTGTTACTAATAAATAAATTTAAATTAAAATAATTACATATAAATAATTTTTAAATTGTAGGAAATGTTGTACGAAAGTCAAATTGCAATTCTGCAATTACATCACGAACGGACCCAAAGCATGCAGACTGTGTTAAAAGAAACTCTAAGCAGAACTTTAAATATATATCCGAGTAACTTTTATGCTTTATCTGTATTTGCTGGCATAGAGGTAAAGAGCATTATATTGCATTAATTGCTATAGTTTCTAAATCGATAACAAAATTACATAATAATTATTATTCAGAGTGAATTGCCAACCTGGAGATTCAATAGTAGAAGCACTGAGATTGATCTGTGGCGAGCTATAGCGATGTGCTTAGCGGCTCGTAGACGTATTGGTCTCCTAATGAAATTAGATAATTCTGACGCAGTGAATGCTGCACTGAATAAGTTATTATCATTTAATCTAACACTTTCCAGGTATAGTATAATTAAATTTTTATAAAATGGCAAACTTAAATGCTATCATTTATACGTTATACTACACAAAATTATTTTCAGGATACCATCGACTCGATGTTGCCCATTGCTTTGGAGACTGTATATGCTCCTCCTGCGCGAGCATAATTTATGTGAGAAAAAAGGGGAAGAGATTTATCACGAGAGCGTCACACAGTGTCCATGGGCGAGAAGTATTTACATAGATGCAGCTGAAGTAGCACCTCAACTTCTCACACAGATTCAAGATCTGATACGCGAGAAAGAATTAAGAATGCACGTAACACCCGAGGAATTGGATATTCTTCGTGGCTAATGTAATTTTCTGATATTTATAGAACAAAATGTAAAACTGTATATAGCTTTCTTAATTTATATTTCACTTCCTAATGTGATTATATGTAGAATATATCTGAATATAGTTTTAAATAACATGACACACAGAAATTAAAAGTACTTAAAAGTACTTAAGAATAGAAAGTGTAAATAAGTAAGTTTTTTATTTATTTCGTAAGGTATAAAATAAGAAACTGTAATAAAACTAATAAAAGAAGTAATATAATTTGATTTCATCTCATACCATTATCATTTAAACTCAATTATGTTGAATATATATTTTATATATATATATATATATTAGATACATATTACATTTATATTAATTATTTGCTTATTACGTAAAATCTATATTTTATTCACTAAATACAAATGTGTTAAAAATATATATGTGACAATGGTAATACCAGCAATCAAAGGCACTCATATCTGAAAGTCTGGTTAGATCAGTGATATGGTAAAATTGTGAGCATATTTTTCGGAAGAAAGTACAAATAAATTTCAAAAATAAAAAGACGTTTTGCCTTGAATCAAGGGTATCGTTTTCTTATTAAGATAATAAAAAATAACGGTCTGCAAACGTAGATGTTTTCAATAATAAAACTAACCTCTAATTGATAGTGCATATGCATTGAACATCATATAAATTTTAGTAACGATGAAAATAGAAGTAAAATCTTTCTACAAATTACACTAATAGCATGTATATATTGAAAGATAATTATAATATTTAATTATTTATTGTCACTACTTTCTTATATTACTTGTGTATATAGATATATAATATATATATATATTTTTTTTTTTTAATTCCAGCATGAAAATCTTATGAATACATATTTCCCAAGAAATGGATTTAAAAGCTGTAGTTATTTCTGGAGAAGCTCCAGAGTCTGATGATGATGCGTCGAATATTGTCACTGTAGATATTATAATTTTCATACTGAATGTTTTGAATTTATATAGAATATGCAATTAATATAGAAAAGTACTGTCTACAAATTTTGTTATGTACAGGGCCTAGGATTTCCTACTATGCGAACACCAACAACCTACTGTGGTACCATTATCTCAGGCGAAGCACCAGAATCCGATGATGGTAAATTTTGCTGATATTCTCTTTGTATAAGAATCTAAATAATATTCAATCTTTATTTACAGATTTGACCAGTTTGAGTAGTATTAGCGGAGCGATAGATGTTATGGCATGTCCACCTTACATGGATCTTAAGATACAAAAATCTAAGAAAAGTTCTATCAAGTACAATAGTCTGCTCCATAAAAAATTACGTAAGTAATTTAATAATTGTAACATTTTAAGATATACATATATATCCATGTTTCTGAACTTGTTTCATATCAATTTTCCTATTATCCATAAATCAAGGTATCAAATATTGCAGGCTATCATGTCTTGTGTTTAATAAAATGTTCATAAATATAAATATGACAAATATGTTACTTTTGTTAACATTCGTTTATTAATATTACAGTAGTACAGTGTGCGTAACTATAGTTAAACAGTATTATACGAGACTGTGGGTGTGTGTGGAATATCGATAACTTATTTTCCAATAATCCGTATCCACTATCTAAACTTAATTTCGATTTACTGCACAGACATATATTCGCATAATTACAGTGTTTATCTATAAGTTATACTGTACAAAGAATTTTCTTTTATAAGTTCTTATAAAACAGCGTTTATGAAAGACATTAAATTATACCTTCAAAACACAAAATCGATATATGTATATTTATATACGTATCGCTTATTAATTTTGAACATCATTTAAATTGACATATGTTAAACTTGAACAGACGAATGCAATGAGACCTTGGATAGAGACATTCTACAAATGACCGAGGGCGCGGTCACGACCAGCGTCCAAGAACTGTCGGCAGTTAATCGACAGTTGCTGAGAAGTGAACTGGTGTTACAAGAGGCTGTGTGTCAATTGCGCAACGCATCCGCTCGGGTGAAGGACGCCTCCGATGCTCTAGGTCAACTCATAGACGACAATTTCTTGCATTCCGTTAAAACTTAACTGCTGCTAAACTTATTAAGTGCGTCTCTATTCTTAAGATATACATGTAGCAATGATTAACAGGTAATGTGCTTAGTATATAATGCCGTCTTTCTGGTCTTCACTGCGCATTAGATGCGGCTATTAAAAACAAATACGTTTTCCTTTTTGAGATCGGGAATGTTGAGCATTTATCGATCTTTTCTTTAACTGGCAGTACTATTTAATGCGTCCTTCTTATACTTTCCAACGCGTCATCTCGTCCGTTTTGAGAATAGTATCAATCACATCAATTCATTATAAACTAATATCTTAAGATCGATCTGCGGAACCAAACGTATTACGCCTGTATTTAATTACATTTGATCATACAGCGAGATAGCAAGTAGTTCGATACCGGTTGTTGCCGGCCTTTCCACCACCGTATCTGTGAATTTCAATTGCAGTGGTGGATGGTTTCTAATACAAATATATGTAATGCAATTATAGTGCACAAGAGGCATGTGATAATTATTATAATTATTACGATATATATATATTAAAGAATGTCACGATATTGATACAGGGCATTTCTGCGGAGAGTAGACATACACTTTCGTTTACGGTTCTAGAAAAGGTGTCGTAAATGCGTATTATATATTTTGATTTCGTGACTTTCGAGGAACACATGAATGTAAATATAACATTGCTCGATTGTTTCGATTATTGATTATATAATCATAAAATTGGAGTAATATTTAGTACCTGGTTATATGTGTATGCATAGTCTTGTCAGAAACACCTATGTCCTTTCTGTGCTGCAAGTTTCCACGTGTTCTTTTTCTTCCGTTTTTTATCAAATAGCACAATTTTGCTTGGTATCAAAGGGCTGATATCGACTTTTTTTGTCGCTTATTATGTCGCTAATGTTAGTGTACAATGAATTGGTGATCTCAATGGAGGTGGTTTTCGTTTTCCCTATAAATTCAGTCTTAAATATTCCATCGATCTTCGTTGAACCAAATCGGTATGACGTATCTAAGTACAAAAATCTCATAAACAAAACATGTTTCGCTAAGACTTGATATGGCAATATCGCGACGGAATATCCATTTCGAAACACTTTGTTATTTATCGCGGCTTTCCCTTTTATGTATTATTCAGACAAATTAGCAGCTAAATTGCGCGTATAATTCTGCCGGTACAGCAAGGTATCTCTTTTATATTGTATTAAAGCAATTCCGTACGCTCACTAAGGATGTAAAATATTGCCAAAGCATAGTTGTGCCACTGAATCGTATGTATATATAGATTAAAAAAATTCTACAAAACTTAGAACTACTATTTCCTCTAAGACGCGAAATCTATTACTATTATCATTATTATTATTATTATTATTATTATTATTGATTATTACGGTACTAAACTTGTTGGGCGAACGTAAACTACTCGTGTTTCGTGTCTCTGTACAGTATTTGTTTCTGCGCTTCTTCATATTCTTCATACGCGAGAGATAATGTGAAATTCTCCTCGTTGATACAGTTGCGCTCAGTTTGAACGACTGACATTCGTTTTCCCAGTTACTTCACCGATTTGTGTAAATAGCGATGGGCTCAATTCCAGAATAGAATCAGAGTTTGTTGCAGTTGGCGACCTTTATAGAATATGCGACGTCGCACTCTATACATATTTGCCAATGTGAGGGCGCCCACCCCCCACATGGCCTACGCTCGCTCCATCTCACCCCCGCTTGCGTACATCTGGAGGAGAGCCATGGATTCCTGCGCTTGCCGCTTCTCCGCTAGGAATCTACCTGAAGCTTCCTTGAGCTGCTCGAGGAAGAGTCTGTAACAAGATTGGAACAAACATGGAAATTAATGACGCTGTCCTGAGACAATCACTTGATAGACCATAAGAGATAATGCACCATCTTGATTAATAGTATTCACAATAGAAAATGCATTGTCTAAAATAGCAGAAATAACTTTACTCAAGCTCTGATTAGCTTGATCAACTATTAACTTATCAAGTAACACTCGTAGTGCTTTGTTAATATGAAAATTAATTACTGATTATGTTAATCGGAATTTGATCAAAGTCACTCTGATTGTCCGTCACTTACCTATCAGGTACTATGTCGGCTAAACTATCAGGATCCATGTCGCTGAGTAATTCCAAGTCATTTCCTCCCAGAAGCGAGATATGCGACGGGTCGCCGTGCAACGATGACACCAGAGGCTCAATGGGCGTCCGCCGTCGTCGAATTTTGTCAACTCTTGAACCACCTTCCACATTATCCACGTCATCTACGACGATGTAACGAGACGCTGTCTTGCTACTACCCGCAGCAATCCATTTTTGATCACCATGCAGCACCATCAAGCTCGTATTCCTTTCTAACGTAGCGAAATATTCCTCGTCGTCTACCTCTGTTCCTGTAACATTTATCAGCATGTGAAAGTGTAACTTCACTGCTTATAAAAATAGTTATGACTGAATAATTCTTATAACAATACGTATTTTGCAATAAATTATACACATTTAATACATCGAAAAAATATTAAAACAAAATATTAACAATTATATGTTGTAGCATGAACGTTTCCTTACCATCCTGCTCGAGCACGATCGTCAGATCCGCGTCCACGGGCAATGCCAGTCGGTTGCGTGCAATGTTGGTCAGCTCCTTCAACGACGAGGCGGTGATGCCCTTTCTTCGTTCCCTAGTGTGATCGACTATCTTGTAAGGATTGCCCATCCCCTGCGTGACTGCTGTTGTTTCTGACATCTTTCTTCTTCACGGACAAACGAGAACGGATTTTAGTTGCGCCGATTGCTGGCGATTAATTCAGTCCGGTTTCAATTACAACAGTGGGAATCCCCGACGCCCAGCGACAAGCGCAATCGTCTATGTCAGAAAGGATTTATTCCCCCGGAAAGAATTGACTGCTGCTAAGGCCTAATTCTCGTTGCACTTTAGTTGGTCCGTGCCTCGACGATATATTAGGGAGATTCGAGTGACCCGCGCGTCCGACGATGACAGGGGGACGAGAAGGAATACGCCCTTACGCGTAAGGGATGTAACGAACACAACTACGATGAACACGGTGTGTACAAACGCTGCTTCTTTTTCTTTTTTAACGTCGAAAGTATCCTTCTCGACGATGATGCTCCGAGGATGCGATCGCTGACGATTCCTCAGATGAAAAATTGTGTCGCTCGAAAGAAGCAAACAGGTATGAAAGGGCAGTGCTCAGGATCGCCGTCGGATTGACCTGGAGGATCAACGAGGACTTGAGCGAGACCTTCTTTTTCTCTCCTTGAACAATTCACGCGAATGAAAAAATCAGTGGAAGGCGGAGGCAGCGACGCGAGAAGAATGAGAGACAGAAAGAGAGAAAGAAAGAGAGTGATGTGTATGTGATGTCTCGAGTGACTGAACTGACCGTGTGTCAACCCAACACTGGGTCAACGGTGCAACTACCCCTTCTATTTATACCCCCTGTAGACTCTCTCGCAGGTATATACGCGCGAGCGAGAGAGATACTCTCGACACACCATCTACCCCACCCACTTTTGCCTATCCGTCCAACCCTCTACCGTAGCACCCCTACACGGAAATCAATAACCAACCCCACTCCGCGGCAGCAGCCGCGCTCATTTTTTATCAGCGTCGAGACGAGAAATTTACAAAAATACCCCCGGTGTGCACCGTCACCAAAGAGGATGGATGCAAAATACACGGGTTGATGAGATAATTCACGACACGTGCCAATCGATCCTCTTCTCTGAAAACCGGATGAGAGAGATTGAAAATAAAAACGAGTAAAAACGATTCTGCGATACTCATACATGTATATCATTCATACATTTCAGATAATGTGCGATCTCAAGAATAGAAATTAAAAAATAGAACTTTGCAAGTTTTATTTAAAAAAAAGTACCAATAAAAATTAGAACCTTACATTTTTGTTTTTTTAAATACATATTTTAATACAAAAACTATGTCACGAAAAAGAGATAATAATTTAAAATATAAGAAATTTTATGCAATTTTTATTTTAATTATAAATTATTTGCAGAATGTTTAACACAAAATTCATTTTACAGTAATATTAAATTTTATTGAATGAGAGAGGACTATTATATGCTAATGCAAAATATAAAGTTGGGCAAGAATACAAGCAAATAAGGAAATTGATATAAATTGGTTTTATAATTAAAATATAAAAATTGTAAATTATAATTAAATTAGAAAATTGAAATTAATGAGTTA